>CAUYTI010084981.1:0-19933 GCA_963575145.1 Galago senegalensis
GCGCCTGTGGTCCCAGCTACTTGGGAGGCGGAGGCAGGAGACTCACTTGAGCCCAGGAGTTGGAGGTTGCTGTGAGCTGTGATGCCACAGCACTCTACCCAGGGGGACAGCTTGAGGCTCCTGTCTCAAAAAAAAAAAAAAGAAATTTAAATCTTTTTCCATCACATTCATTGGATTCATTCTTCTTCATTCATTGGTGGGAGTGTTCCCAGAAGCCATCTGTACCCTCAGCAGTGACGAGCTGCACACCGGTGTGACTGCGAGCCACATAAATATGCCATGGCCCTCAGTGTTTCTGTATCAACTTATCCCCAAGAACCCACGGCCAGTCCAGTGCCATCCAACTGGATGTGAGCGGGGAGGATCCGAATCTGGTCAGAAACAGACTGACTGAGGTTAAACTGTCTCACTTTTGCTACCCTTACAGGATCATGTGATCATGGGAACACTACGTATGGCAATTCAGCAGCAAAAAACAAAACACCCAAGAATTTCCCTTTACTGAATGGCCCTGACCCAGCAGGCACACACAGGCAGATAGTCTGGGGAGCACTTCTTGACCATTCCAGAGAAAATGCCCTAAAGCCGATGCAGCAGCCTACTATTATTTTTATCTCATTCAGAAGGTTCAGCCTCTGAAACCACCATTCCAGGTAGGGGTGGCCTGTGCCTCATAGGTATCTGGGTCTGGATTTGGAGACAAGAGAACGGGGTTCGAGGCCCAGCCCCATGCTTCCTTTCCTCCGGAAAATGGTGCAAGTCCTCTGAGCTTCCCTATCCTCATCAGTAAGGTGAGAATAGTCTAAATCCCCCACCACCAAAGTGCCTTGTGAACTGAAAGGGCCTAGACAAGATGGGGTTGTCCTCACCATCCCCAGTAAGGCAGCCAGTTCTGTCTGGAAATTGTCATTTAGGGTTCTCCTAGGATGGCTCCAGGAACCTGTTTTGGGTGCTTATCTATCTCCCCAGGCATGGAGAAGGGATGGTATTTCTGAATTGGGACCCTGAGCTGAACTACAAAGTGGGCTGCACTCCAAACTCGCTTGTGCCACCAGCCAGGCCCCCACAGCCCCCGCCACCCTGGCCTGAGCCTGCCTGTGCCCACCCTGTGCTCTTAGCAGCCCCCTTGGAGGAGGAGAGAGCAGGGGGTTCCTTCCTTTCCTTTCAGGCTGGATGGATGGCAGGAGGCTCCACCTCCAGCCCTTGAGAACTCCAGCCCACACTTTGCCTCCAACTGGCTCATGCCAATCAGGCTCTGCTTCATCCAGGCGTTGAAGGACTGAGTCTGATCAGCTTTTCATCCATTTTCTGAAAATGTGGGCCTTGAGGGATGTTCTGAATCTTGCGGAATTCTACATGTTGCACCCTGGCCACATATCAGTGCTGCCCTGAACCTGACAGTGGGTGGACATTCCGCTCTCTGCCAGCCCCTTTGTCACCCACACCCGCTGAGCCCTTGGTTCCCTCCCCTCTGCCAGAATCACCCTGAGGACTGAGGAGTCCCAGGAGGGCTTGGCCAAGGGTCAGAAGAAGCAGCCACTGGCTCTCACAGGTGGAGAATTGGTGCCCCCTGGAGGTGGGACAGGAAGGGTGGTGCAGACCTTTGAGAAAGTGGTGGCAGGTGGCATCTTGCTCCTGACGTCCTGGCTTCTGCAGCCCCGCCCCCAGCCGTCATGACAGCATAAATTGAGTGAGCACTGGTTGAGCGCTCTGCATCTGCGTCTAGTAATAAGCTTTCTCATTTGGTGGCAAATCCTAGTTTTACGAAGCAGGTTTTCAACCATTTTCTCCCTTCAGCTTCATAAGAACCCTGAGGAAGAGACGGGAGCTGGCGATCTGAGAAGCTGTACCTTGGCCAAGTTCATGAGCCACTGGTTCACAGGTCGGTCAAAGGCAGCCATGTGGGGACTGCAGGTGCCAGGAGAAGACCCTGAACCAGAGCTCAGAATAGAAACCCTGAGGCCCCAAGGGCTAAGAAAGTGGCACAACAGGGCAGGAACCAAGGACCCAGTGAAGGTTGCTTGAAGTGGGGATCAGAGCAAGTGTCAGAGTTTAGAAAGTGCAATAACCCAAAACCCTATAAAGAAAAAGCTAATCCTTCCCACCCTGGTCCCTCTGCCCCTGCAAGTACGCCTGTAACCTTTGTCTCTCTTCTGACTGTGCACACACAAAGCATAGAGCCCCAGCAGGGAGAAACTGGGCTTGTTTCCTTGCACAGAAATAGGGCCATCCTGAATCCAGGGCACAGCACTCTGAGGGGAAGGCATCTTGGAGAGGGGCCAGGCAGGGCTGCGTCTCTTCCTGGAGCCACAGAAGGGTGGGGGTCTGCTCACTGCCTGTGATGGGAAGTAAGGGTGCTGGGTGTGGGGAAAGGGGACCCAGGGATGAGGACAACCATGTCCAACTAAATGACCCCTGGGGGACAGGAGTCCCCACAGAAAGATCAGGAGGCTGGGGAGGAAGCTGGCAGGCAAAGGGGAAAGACCACCCCCATCATAAAAGGTGGGGTTGTCCGGACTTTTCTAAACCCATAATCCCCTCCGACTTCTCCCACTGGGGACATGGCTGGACAGGGGAAGGAGGGAAGAGTGACAGGCTTATTAGAAGCAGTGAGTGTGTGACTCTCTGCTGCCAAGTGGCAGCCCTAGCTTACCACCCTCAACCCCTCCCCCAGGAGAGCTGGTGACTTCGGAGTCCTGGACAGGGGCAGGAAGGTGACTGGTGGCAGCCCTGCCAAAGTCTGGGGGTGACAGCAGAGGACTGTGAAGGGCCACCAGTGAGCACCAAAGCTCCAGTCTGCCCTGCCTCACTAGGACGGTCTTTGAATTGTGCTTTCCAAAAGATGTGTTCAAGTATTAATGTCTCCCTCCCCATCACTGTGGATGTGGCCTTATTTGGAAACAGAGTCTTTGCAGATATAATCAGGTCCTTTCAACTCAAGATAAAATCATCCTGGATTTAGGGACTCGTGACTGATGTCCTCATAAGAGGAGGCAGAGGTTGGAGTAATGAGGCTGCAAACCGAGGGATGCCTGTGGCCCTGGGCGCTCAGAGGCAAGGAAGGCTGTCCCCAACCTGCAGGGGAGCCACAGCCCTGTGAGTGCCTTGAGTTGAGGCCTCTAGGACCGTGAGGGAACAAACTTCTGTGGTTTGAAGCCTCCCAGTTTATTTTGCTATGGCAGCCTCAGAAAATGTGTGCATTGAATAAAGAAACCAAGCAAGATGATTAGACAGAATCTTGACCCTCCTTAAGAGGAGGAAAGCAAGTGATTTTGAACGCTCAAAAGCCACGCTGGGAGCAACCCTTCCACAAGCCAAACACAGGAGGAACATGCAGTGACTTTTTACTGTAAAGCCACATGATCTTATGAGAAGTCTGGGAGACAGAAGAAAGCGTTTACCTGCCATCCCACGACACCCTCCGGACTCTGCAGACTGGGGTTCAGATCTCTGCTCCATCGCCCTCTTTTGACTTGGCAGTAATCACGTCACCTCTCGAAGCCTCATCTGTAAAGTGGGAATAATAGTCTTACTGGCAAATTCCTTCGGATTAAATGAGATGCATGATGCCCGGCTACTCACCATACTGACAGAGGGGCCCTTTTCTGGAAAAAAAAAGTTTAAAATGATGAGACTGGATTTGTTTTTAACATCCCTGAAATTGGATAATTTCACAACTTTCTCCCTCCTTTATTTGGAACCAAAGAGAGTTTTATTTCTTTAAACTTTTTAAAAAATTTACATACAGTAAAATTCACTCTTTTTGATGTATAGTTCTCTGAGTTTTGACAAACGCACCGAGTTGTGTAACCACTACCACAGCCAAGACACAGAAGGGTATGCGGTGCCCATGGGGAGAGGACACTGCCAGTCCTGCTGGGGAAGAAGCAGGCATTTCCTGATACCAGCCCGAGGCAGAGCCCACACCCACATGACTTATAATAGTGAGTCCAGCCTGGCTATGTTTATCTTTGTACCAACGCAGAAACTGGGGGGAAGGGCCCCATGAAAGCCATGATGTATCCATGCCTGCAGGGCCAGCACCACTTCCCCAGGTCTCGCCTGGGACAAGGAGAAGGGCATGGGTCAGCCGGTGACTGGTTCCTGTCAGCTGAAACTCTGCATCTGGTCTGTCTGCACCACGCCAAGCTGCTCTCTCCCACAGCTACCACAGCCTTCTCACCTGGGGGCTGCTTCTCCTCTAGTCCTGGTGTTGCTGGGCCGGGGTGGGGGGGTGGGGGTAAGGCCTGTGCCATCCTGCACTCAGCTTTACCTGGCCTTACTATAATGTTGTAATACCTTCGCAGGAAGGCCATTCCGGGCCACCCCACCTAAAAGGGCCCCTCCCTAATCCTTCTGTCTCCCCACTCTGCCTTCTGCCCCTCATTGGTCCTTAGTGCTGGGGCTCTAATCATCCTTGTTTATCCTGTGCTGTGTCCATCTCCCTGTGCTATTCTAGAAGCTCCATGTGAGCAAGGCTTTTTTATTTATTCACTGTTGTGTCCTCGGGGAGGAACTCCATAAGATTCCTGCCACCACATCTGCCTCACCATGTCACCTCCTATGATGACCAAGCCCACGCTGGGCCTCCGCCCTGGTGCTGTACCCCCTCCCTCCTTGCCAAGTCCAGCTTTCCCTGCTCCACTGCATCATTTCCAGCAGTGTGCAAAGGTCCAAATATATTGTAATTTCTCCTTTCTTAAAAGTCACAACAAAATACCCACAAAACCCTCCTTTAGCCCATTTCTCTGATCCTCCATTCAAAGCCCTTTGAAAAGCTGTCTGCCCTGGCTGGGTTGCTTCCCCTCCTGGATCGGTCTTCATACCTTCCTTTCCTAGGAGGAGCATGTTTGCCAAGGTCCTGTGAACTGGCCTGTCCAGGCCATACCCCGCTAGGCCATGGGCTGCCACATTAACACATGGAGGACCAAGTCTCCACCTGCCAACTCACTTCTCTCTGTCTTCTCCCTGTCTACACCTCTTCAGCATCCTTTTCTGGTTTCTTATCACCTCAAGCTATAAACAAGGGCAAGTTCCAGAAGCATCCTCAATCCCCTTCTCCTCTCTGCACTCACTCCTGTGACCATCCCATCTGCTCGCATGCATATAAATCCCACAGAGACTGGGGCTCTCCATCCTGCACCCTGGCCCAGACATCCTCAGACTCTCCTCTTGGAGGGGGGGGCATGGACTCTTCAGATCTCAGGTCCACGCCCACAGGCACCAGCTCCTCCTGCACATACTGCCCTGCTCCCAGTGTTGGGACCTGCTGCACATCCCTGCCCCAGGGCCCTTGCACCTCCCCAGTATCTGAAATGCTTCCCTCCCTTTTAGGTCTATGCTTCATTTTACCTTCTGGCCTAGACCTCATCCTCACTCTGAACTGTCCCTGGTCACTATATAAAATTGCAGCCTACCCCTCCCCTCCTGGCAGCCACCCCCTTCTGGCTGTGTTTCCTCCAAAACCAGTGTCGCCATCTGCCACATCATGTATTGACTGCCTGTCTGTCTCTCGTCTCCCCCACTAAAACAAGCTGGGACTGTTGTCTCTTTTGTTCACTGCCAGAACAGCACCCGGCACATAATAAGGATTTGCAAAAGATCTACTGGATGAAAACAGTGGCTGTAATTGCAACTGCGAGTGTCAGCTGGGCTTCCCAGCTAGAGGAGGCTGAGGCAGGAGGGTCGCCCGAGCCCGGAAGTTTCAGTCTAACCCGAACAACACAGAGAGACCTCACTTCCAAAAAACAAAAAACAATAACAACAACAAAAAAAAAAAGGGGGAAGAAAAGAAAAAAATCTAATGTAAACAGAAAACTTTAAACACCATGCTTCAGGGTATACCCTGGAAGGGCTTTGTCTCTTCAGATTAACTAAAAAATTCCACTCCAGAAAATGCCATCCAACTTTGATTCTCTGTACCCTTGATGCTGACAGCAGGGACTGACGCTTCCCGATGGAAATCTAGAACTGAAAGGGAGTCACAGAAAAATGCAGACCTGAGTCAGAGCTACGCCGAGTCAGCTTTTTTGAGATATGTAATCTGAGGGGCGGGTGGAATTCAGAGATATTTTTATTTGAGTGGCTTTTGGGCACAGTGGAACCTGTACCACGACATCTAGGGATGGTTACTAATAATTTGCACTGCGTTTCTTTCTCAGGGTGCCAGGCATTTCATCCCAGTGCCAATTTCAAGGTGTACAGAAAAATTTGGGACTTAGTGTGATCCCCTTGCTGTAGGGGTCCCTGGGGGCTTCAGCACAGCCTCCTCTGACCCCCTGCCCCTTGTCTACCTTCAGAGGATGAGAGGTGATTCCTTTCTCCCTGTCTACAGCACCAAATTCTTTCCTTCGTTCTGTCCTGAAAAGATGTTTTGGGAGTTCCAGGCACCACATTCTGGGTCCCCAGCCCAGAGACATAAAACTGAGTCCTTGGAAAAAAAAAAAAAAAGACTGAGTCCTTGGTCAGAAGGGGCTGGCTGACTGGGGAGAACAGAAATCAGGGTGAGCTGAGGAGCTGAGGAGCTGAGGAGCTGGGCAGTGGCAGGCCCCAGGTGGGCAAGGACTCGGCTGACGGGAGATGAGGAGACAGGCAGCAGAGCTCAGACTGGGCCCCAGGCAGGGGAGTCACTCCACACTCTAAAGCAGGACTGATGTGAGCAGATCTTTGGAAGCAGAGCTCAGGGGCTTCCCAGGGCAGAGTTGGGGACCCTCCTAACCAGTGTTAAGTCCTTCTGCCTCCTGTCGCCCTGCTCTCACGGGGCCAACACGGGGAGGGCCAGGTGCTGTCACATCTGTCCCTCAGCACAGGATGCTCAGGGGCCTGCAGTCTGGTGATGCTGATCAGGGGCACCGTGGACCCCATTTCCACCCTCACTTGGGTTTCCCTTGCCTCTTTGCACGTGCTCAGCTTAGAGAGTCCTGGGATGCTTGAGCAAGTGTGATGCCACCTGCCACCTGCCACTCCACAGCAGCTCCTCGCTCAGCAGGCTGCCGGGTGGACTCCCAGCTCTACACTTGCTGCCTCTGGGGCCTGCAGGGAGCTGCCCACTCTCTGTGCTTCCCTTTTCTCATTAGTAAAGTGGAGATAGTAAGGATTGTATGGGGCTGTTAGGATTGTATGTGTCATAGGCGGTTTCCAAAATGGCTCCCATGACCTGCCCCTCTTGTGCGTGGGCTGGACTGACTGCCCAGTTATGCTCAGCACAATATAGAATATGGTGGGACTGGTGGGGCACTTCTGACACTTGCTGGGCCTTGGTCTCTGCCTGTCTCCCGTGCTTGCTTTATTACACTAGCACTCGTGAGCAGCCCTGTAGGGAGCCCATGTGGCAAGGAATAGCCTTGCTGACACCTGCCCAGGCCCCTGCTGGGCCACGGAACCTGTGAGACCATCCAGGGGGAGGTTTGGGGTAATACACTGTATAGAAAATAGTCCAGTGACTGGCTCATCTCAAGCATTCAATCAATGGCCAGTGATGACCATTGTCTGAGTACACAAGGGAGACTCAGAATGCTCAGAAAGTGGGAAACTCTGAGCCTGTTTACCAGGCTCTCAACGTGACCCCTTAACAGTGAGACTGTGTCTTTCGCCGCTTTGTGGGGTCACATAAGAGGTGTCGCAGCAATTTAAAGTCTCTAGGAGAGAAATGCACTGCATGCTCCCAGCCAAGAAGGGAGCGTCCAAGGATGTAAACGTATTTGTTTATATTTTAAGAAAGAAAATTAAAAACATAATACCGTGCTGAAAAGGAGAGAGGGAACAGGCAGAGAAGAGAGGGAAGGAGCCAGACTACTTGAAATATACCTTGTTGTTTCAATTTTGACTTGGAAATCATGTAAATGTTTTCTTCAGTTCTAAACCAAAATTAAATTGAAATGAAACAAATTCCCTGAAAAAAAGTGAAAGCAAAATGAAACAAAGTAGATATAACTGTATACAAAGTTAGTGGCTCAATGACTCAGAGAGGAGTTATTTCAAGAGGAAGTAATTTTACCAACATCCCAGATGAGAGGCCCTAAAGATTAAAAAAAAGGGCAGGCAAGATGTGGTGGCTCACATAATCCCAGCACTTTGGGAGATGGAAGGGGCAGGTTCGCTTGAGGCCAGGAATTTAAATGAGCTATGATGGGGCCACTGCACTCTAGCCTGGCTGAGAGAGTGAGACTCTGTCTCTTAAAAAAAAAAATAGGCAAATAAATATTAATTGTTTGGGGTAATGATATTGTTTGCAATAAAACTGATATTGTTCCAAAATACATAGTATTAACTACATGTATATTATATACTATGATAATACATATTACATATAATTCTATATATAAAGCCAATAAGTAATGATGCTAATATTTATAGGCACTAAGACTTTTGGCATGAGAAGAAACAGTAAATATAAAAAATCAAAGAAGACAAGTAAAAGCCTATCATTCTAAATTTTAGCTGGAAATATAAGCACAAACTTATTATGCATTTTCTCTTTTAAACAGTAATTTCCAGCTCTGTCTGGAGCCTAGAAACTAATAACCATCCAGTAGCAAAGACCTTAGCTCCCAGATTGTGGTTTTCAAATACTATTTCTCGCTAAAAGGAACCAGGGATCCTTGGTTGATTCCAGGTTTAAACAACAAAAATTAGGAAAAAGGAACTGAGACTATGTTGTTATACTAGAAAGCAAGAATGTTCCCAAAGACTATCGAGGTTCTTTCTCTGTCCTTTCTATTTTATAAAATATTTATTGGCCTCTTCCCTTTTTTCTTCATTAAAAAGCTACTAGGCAGACTTAAAGAAGGTAGGTTGTTGGAGTGGGCAGACGCAAGTCAGGTTGTGGCAGGTGGGGTCAGGTCCCATACCTGAGATGAATGGCAGCCTCCATGGCCAGAAGATTGGTGTCAAAGACCAAGGGATTGGAAATAATGGGAGTCAGAGAAGGGACAGGCAAAGATGAAAAGGGCAAAAGAGAACATGAGCCCTGTAGAATTGGACTGAGATTGTAGGTAATGCTTGGAATCCATGTTTTTAGATGGGAGGGGAGAAATGGAAATAGATAATTAAAAGGTTCTTATACTTTATATGAAGTAGTATATAATCACTACAAGGTAGATTGTGATTAATTGATGTTGTATACTATAAACCCTAAAACAATCATTAAAATGATAAGTTATAACTAAGTCAACAAATGAGATATAATAGAATTATTAAAAAATATTCAATGTGGCTCAGCTCTCGTAGCACAGTGATTACGGCAACAGCCACACACACCCAGGCTGGTGGGTTCATACCGGCCTGGGGCAGCTAAACAACAATGACAACTGCAACAAAAAAAATAGCCGGCGTTGTGGTGGGCACCTGTAGCCCTAGGTACTTGGGAGGCTGAGGCAAGAGAATTGCTTAAGCCCAAGAATTTGAGGTTGCTGTGAGCTGTGACGCCACGGTACTCCACCCAGGGTGACACAGTGAGACTCTATCTCAAAAAAAAAAATTCAATTAGTCAGAAAAAGAGGAAAAGGTAAACAAAGAATAGATAGGACAAATAGAAAATGAGTAACAAGGATTTAAACCTAACCATATCAGTAGTCATATTAAATTTAAGTGATCTAAATATCCAATTTTAAAGGCAGAGATTATCAGATTGAATTTTAAAAAGATCCAGTATTCTGTCTATAAGAAACACACTCTAAGGGGCTGCGCCTATGGCTCAGTGAGTAGGGTGCCAGCCCCATATACCGAGGGTGGCAGGTTCAAACCCGGCCCTGGCCAAACTGCAACAAAAAAACAGCTGGGTATTGTGGTGGGCGCCTGTTGTCCCAGCTACTTGGGAGGCTGAGGCAGGAGAATCGCCTAAGCCCAAGAGCTGGAGGTTGTTGTGAGCTGTGACACCGCGGTACTCTACCAAGTGTGACAGAGTGAGACTCTGTCTCTATAAAAACACAAAAAACACACTCCAAACATAAAGATAAAAATAGATTAAACGTAAAAGGATGGAAAAAGATGTACCATGCTATTACAAATACAAAAAAAAAAACCAACTAGAGATTTTATAGCAAAAGATATTACCAGGAAAAAAGAAGGTAATTTAAGAATGATAAAGAGGTTAATTCTTTAAGAGGATGTAAAAGAGGTGGCGCCTGTGGCTCGAAGGAGTAGGGCACCAGCCCCATATGGTAGAGGTGGCAGGTTCAAACCCAGCCCCGGCCAAAAAAGGAAAAAAAAAAAAGAGGATGTAACAATCCTAAATGTTTCTGCAACCTCGTACCAGAGCTTCACAATGTTTGAAGCAAAAACCATAGAACTGGGAAGAGAAATAGCTAAGCTAACATAGTTGAAGATTTCCATACCTTCCTTTCAATAATTGATAGAATAGACAGAAAATAGTTAAGTAAATAGAAGATTAGAGCAACATTATCAGCCACCTTGACATTTATAAAACATTTTACCCAACAACAAAATACACAATCTTCTCAAGTTCACACAGAACATCTACAAACACAGACGATATTTTGAGCCATTAATCAAGTCCCAGTATTCAAGTCAAAGTATGCTGTCTTACAATGGAGTTAAATTAGAAGTCGACGACAGAAAGATCTCTGAAAATGCCCAAATATTTGGAAATTAAATAACACACTTCTAAATAACCCATGGATCAAAAGGGCAATTAGAAAATATTTTAGGGCTTGGCGCCTATAGCTCAACCGGCTAAGGCGCCAGCCACGTACACCTAAGGTGGCGGGTTCGAATCCCCAGCCTGGACCCGCCAAACGACAATGACGGCTGCAACCAAAAAATAGCCTGGCATTGTGGCGGGTGCCTGTGGTCCCAGCTACTTGGGAGGCTGAGGCAGGAAACTCACTTGAGCCCAGGAGTGGGAGGTTGCTGTGAGCTGTAATACCATGGCACTCTACCCAGGGGGACAGCTTGAGGCTCTGCCTTAAAAAAAAAAAACAAAAAAAAATATTTCAGACTGGCCGAAAAGGAGAGCACAACATATCAAAATCTGTGGGCCTGTTCACTGTAGTTTTTTTTATAGCTGCTCTTTATCAAGCTGAAGAAATTCTCCTCTATTCCCAGTTTGCTAGGAGGTTTTTTTTTTTTTAATCATGAGTGGGTGTTGAATTTTGTCAAGAGCTTTTTCTGCATCAATTGATATGATCATATGATTTTTCTTCTTTAGCCTGTTGATATGGTGGGTTATATTAATTGATTTCTGAATATTGAGTCATCCTTGGATACTGGCAAGGCAGTTAAGAAGCAGACATTCTTTCTCCACCACCTCCCTTCCCCCTGACTTAGGCAGGCAGTAATGATGATGCCAGCCAGAGGGGCACGGATCCCTGAATCACCATGCGGAGCAATGCCCCCACCACCCACACACACTCACACTGGTGGTCAGTTATGTGGGTAAGAAACACTTGTTTTTTGCCTTAAGCCATTGACAGTTGGAGATCTGTCATAGCAGGTGGCATTTCCTTCCTGCTAACCTCAAATTCATCAGTGTATTTTGAAAGACTCCTTCTGATAACCTTTAAGGACATGGCATCCATGAACATACCTTAACTTATTGGTGATTTTATCCAGAATCAATTCTTAAGTCTTAACAGCCTTAAGTTTACTGCCTACTATCTACTATACTAAGAACACAAAAAAAGTAGATCATTTTGGACAAGAAACCTGACTTCAAAAACAATCTCATTTCAAGGCTGGGTGCAGTGGCTCACACCTATAATCCTAGCATTCTAAGAGGCCAAGGTGGCTGCAAGACCCCTATCTCTTAAAAACAACAGAAAAATTAGCCAGGCCTAGTAGTGCATGCCAGTAGTCCCAGCTACTTGCGATGGTGAGACAGGAGGATCCCTTGAGCCCAGGAGTTTGAGGTTGCTATGAGCTATGATGATGCCTTTGCACTCTAGTTAGGTGACAGATTAAGACACATTCAAAAAAAAAAAAAAAAAAAAAAAAAAATCTCAGTTCGGAAGCATTGGGGAGTGATTCAGAAAACCACAGTCCCGGAGCTATCATCTCTGATGATGCTGGGCCCAGACCTCTCTGCTTTCCCTCCAGTATATCTGCTGAAAACACACGCCTGGAGAAATGTGAATCCCTGTAGGGTCTCACGGAGGCTGCTCCTGTTTTCTACATCCTTGTGTGGGCACAAGGACGCCTAAGGGAGGCCCTGATGCTCTTGGAGCCTTTCCTCCTGTCTTTGAGCTTCCTTACTGTGTGCTGGAGAGAGCGGGTGGCCCACAAACTGTGTACAGAACACGACCCCAAACTGCTTCTCCCTGAGTTTCCAATTAAAACAAACAACCTGCCTCATCTTCGATCTCTTTCTATCACTTGCTGTCTCAGTCCCTCTGGCCTCCTTTCTTTTCTTTTTAAACAAAATGCACTTACATTTCAATTAGAAAATCGATGGTTATATTTTTCAGAGCTAAATATCTTCTTGACCAGAACAAGTGTGGGTGTTTCCCCCCATCTCTTTGCTCAACTTCTCATCTCAAAGCTGTTGAATTGGAGCTCTGTGAAACCCGATCTGGTTTATAAGCTCTGGGGTATAACAGATTACCTGTGTGGCACTCGAGAAGGAAAGTATATGTCACATAACGCTGGAGTTTGAGTTCACCGCCCTGCCCCCTACACCGTTAATTCATTCATGGCATGGAGTGATCCAGAGGGCCGGAGCAATTTCATCAGCCCTTGGAATTGGTGCACTGTGAGCCTCTCTCCCCAGACCATCCCGCTGCCATAAATAGATGTCACGTGGCTCCCTTTATGATAAGGTCAGAGGAAACGAGTGCATAGGGAAAGACAGTTAGGAAAGCCAGAGTGCTAAGTTTCAGGCATAAAACCTGAACAGTGCTAGTCATCTTGCCTGGGGCTGGATCAGAAAGGAGGGGCAAGGTGCTCCAGCTCCCCGAAGTGATCCCTTTGGATGCCTGAGCGATGCCCTGACTCCCAGCAGCGGTCTCTGCCCTCAGCCATCTTTATCACTTCTGATTAGGTCTGCAGACTCCTTGCCTCCCCACCTTGCCTTGCCAGGCTTTGTGGCTCCCTGGGCTCATTTTCTGATAGAGCTGTCAGTTTTTACTGCTGATAGGAGAAATCATTTTCTCTCTTAGCTGAATGTTAATTGGCTCCTCCTCCCCTTTCAGTTAGTACATTCCAGTCCCCCAGTTTTTTTAACCCCCAGGAGAAAGGTATCCTAATAGAGAAGCATTCTGGAAAGACAAGGAAGGTGGTTCTTGCTAAATTGCTAATTGGTAATTGCTATATCAGAGGTCAGGAAAAAGTGAAAGAGGCAAGCAAGGAGAGACTATGACCATGCATTTCCGTAGCTGTGTGACCGGCACTGACCGGGGGTGCTCATCCCCACAGCACCTGTGTCCTGTGCAGGGCCGAACATGCCGTAGGAGACCCCTGATGCCCGCTGGGTCTGGTCGAGCAACACTGTCCGAGCATCTTGGAAGTACGAGGCCCCAAGACAGGTCCTCAGAAGGCAAAGATAACTCAGACCCCTGGCAGTCCCAGCTGGGAACAAACTCCTAAGTGGAAACTGTCAGTTTGATGTGATGGGAGCAGTGACAGAGGTAAGCCAGGGTATTGCAAGGCTCATAGCAGGCCACAGAAACTTCAGCCTCAAGTAATAACAAGAGTTAGCTGGAAGCAAGTGGTGGCAGGGATAAAAGAGGTAGTTTAACAAAGTCACTGGAGCCCCATGAAACAGGATGGCACTGGGGGGAACAGTAAGGAGTTTGAGGTGATCCAAGGTTTAGGTCACATGGAGGACCAGTTCAGGGCAGGACTTGGGTGCCCAAACAGGTTTTTGCCCTCCTCCCCCTTTTTAAATTTATTTTTGCAGTTTTTGGCCAGGGCCGCCTCTGGTATATGGGGCTGGTGCCCTATCCCTTTGAGCCACAGGCACCACCCTTGCCCCCTTATAATTATCATGCACTTAAAAAGCAAGTAAGCAAATAGGCTTGAGATTTAACTTACATGCCATAGAACACACCTGCTTACAGTGTACAATTTGATGGCTTTTAGCATGTTATAGAGTTGTGTATCCATCCTCCCCAGAACCTTCTGAGCAGGTTTCTGACAGCAGCACGGTGGGACCATGTTATGTCTCATATTGCTTTGGCAGCAGAGCAGAGATGGGTTTGGAGGGGGGAGCCTGGGCCCTGGCAGAGCCCAGAACATGAGCAATGGCACAGCAGTGATTGTGCACGGGGCTAAAGATTTGTAGCAGTGACGGGATGAAATTTACTCCATCTCTTAGATTCTTCTTTGCCAGGAAAAGAACTGGGTTATGAATACTCAGGCCGTTTTTGCCAGCTAGGAAATCAGTGTTATAGATTACACTGCCTGTTCACAAAGAAAAGTTGACAGAGAAGCCTTATCACAGCAAAATCCAGGCTTCTGAAGCTTCTGAACAATGGGGATGGCATGAACTGCTATCCAACCTGTTTCATGCAAAACCCACAGCGGATCCGGACCAAGCAAAGGGTACCAGCTCTGTCCTCAAAGGCTCTGTAAGGCGACACATCCATACTGAAGTAGAGTCCCCCGTGGATCCTGGGTCATGAGCAGGACTCTAGTAGTGCAAGCGGCCCATTCAAGGCCACGCTTCTTAGCCAGGAAAGGATCAGAGAGAGATGGATATACCTCACTGCAGTGTCTCTGGGGACAGGTGGGTCTGATCTGAGCTTAATGCTGTAATTGTATCAGTTTGGTTTTTTAAATGCAAATAATAAATAAAAATAACAACAAATTAAATGAGGTTTACCAATAAAAGGAACTTCATTGTGACAAAATCATTGACTAGGATAATGTGAAAAACCTCTTGTACAATAAAATATAAATAATAAATAGTCAGTGCATGGCTGAGTTACCAGGCAAGAAAAAATATCCCCAGGGGGAGAAACAAAGAGGGAGAAAAATCAGAGAGGATTCAGCCCCAGAGTTGCCTCGGGGAGGGATTCCAGAGAGAGGAGGAAGGATAATCAGAGCCAGTAACCCAGAGGCTTGGGTTTTGGCAGCGGTGTGGAGACTGGAGCTGTGAGATCTTCAGTTGATAGGAGGGGGAGTGTTGAGACTATGCGTCCTTGCAAAAGCCAGACTCCTCTGAGGCTGATCTCTCACTGAAGGATGGGCTAGGGAAAAAACCTCCCCTCTAGCACAGGAAGACAACAAGGAGGCTTGTTTATCACAGCAGTGAGGGGCTGCAAAAGAATCCCTTGAAAAATCCAAACCTCATGTCTGTGCTTTGAGTGGGTCTGAAATCCAAATTTGTGCTGCATGCATGGTCCAAGATTCCCATGCCAAGAGAAGAAAAGTGATACCAGGCTTGTGATAACCCTGGGCCACTTGACACTGGACCCTTCATGTGTCAAAAATTGCTAATTTTTGCCAGCGAAGTGGCTCACATTTGTAAGCACAGCACTCTGGGAAGCTGAGACAGGTGGATCACTTGAGCTCAGGAGTTCAAAACCAGCCTGAGCAAGAGTGAGACCCCATCTCTACTAAAAAATAGAAAAACTGGCGGGGTTGGCAGCGCACACCTGTATTCCCAGCAATTTAGGATTGAGCCCAGGAATCTGAAGTCGTTGTGAGCTACAATGCCATGGCACTCTACCAAGGGCAACAGAATGAAATTCAGTCTCAAAAAAAAATGATAATTTCAAGACTTGCTTTTATTCCCATACTTGTTCTTGGAACACCACTGAGAGAAACTGTGTGAAGTATACTATGAATATAAAGTAATTAATAATTATTTTATTTGCATAATGACCCCCAGTTAGCAGCAGACAGGGCCATGGTCACGCTGACATGGCAACAGCTACAAGTGAGGCTGACTGATGACATCGAGATGTCATCCCTCCCCTTTCTCATAAATACTGACTTCACCCTGACACTTGCCATGTCAGTGTTTGCTGGTTTTGATTCAGCTTCAGTAGATTCCTTTGAAACAGTTAATATTTCTTTTTTTCACTTTTTCTTTCTTTTTTTCCTCCCCCCTCTCCCCTGAGACAGGGTCTCCCTCTGTTGCCCAGGCTGGTGTGCAGTGGTATGATGACAGCTCACTGAAGCCTCGAACACCTGGGCTCAAGCCATCCTCCCATTTTGGCCTCTCTAAGTGCTGGATTACAGGTGGGAGCCACTGCGCCTGCCCAAACGGGTAACATTTCTGTGTTGACTAAGCTTTAATTCTCAAAGGAAAACCGTAAACCTTTTCCTAAATTTTTAAACTGATTTTTCTTGAGATTCAGGAGTTGAAAAAATACAAATCTGTAAAGATATGTTGGGACAGAATTCCAGATGGAAATACTAGTGAGTAAAGACACTGAAAAAATGCAAATTAACCCAAAGAAGCACTGACCACAGAAAACAAGAACAACAACAGTGATTAACCTGGGGTACAAAAACAATGGCCTCGTTCAGTAAAAGGTGCTGGGACTATTTGTCTTCCAATTTGCTGGGAGAAAATACTCAGATAATCCCACATATAAACATCAGTAGGGCCAGGCGTTATCTGACAAAGAAGTTGCTTCCTGAGCACCGCACAGGTAATTCATTATACATCAGAGCTTATAAACCAGATCGATTTCACAGAGCTCCAGTTCAACAGCTTTAAGATGAGAGGTTGAGCAGAGGAGAAACATGGGGCGGGGTGGGGGGGTCACTCTTGTTCAGTCTGGTTGAGAAGATATTTAACTCTTAAAAATATAAGATCTTCTATTAGAAATATACATGTATTTTGCCTATATGTGGGAGTTGGGGGAGGGGGCTCACGTCTATAATCCCAGCATTTGGGGAGGCCACGGTGTGAGGATCTCTTGAGCCCAAGAGTTCGAGACCAGCCTGGACGATATAGCAAGACTCCATCTCTACAAAAAATTAAAACATCTGGGCATGACAGCACATGCCTGTAGGCCCAGCATCTCAGGAGGCTGAGGTGGAAGATCACTTGAGCCCAGCAGTTGGAGGCTGCAGTGAGCTATGATTGCGCCATTATACTCCAGCTTGAGTGACAGTATGAGACTCTGTCTCTAAAAAATTAGTTAATTAATTAAAGGCCTAGAGGTGGTAAGCAAATGTGAAATAAAACTGTTAGGATCAAATCTTTATAAGCTTGAAGCAAAAGATTTCTTAAATAAGACACTAAAAGGTACAAATTGTGAATTATGATCGTGATGACTGAGAATATATTTACATTAAAAAAGCTTTTTGGGGAGGCACTTGTGGCTCTAGGCGTAGGGCACCGGCCCCGTATACCCAGGGGTGGTGGGTTCAAGCCTGGCCCTGGCCAAAACTGCAAAAAAATAAATAAATAAAGTTTAAAAGCTTTTGGCATCAAATACAGATAAATTTAACAAATCGTGGACTGCAGGTGAGATGATAGAACACATATGTAACTGACAAGGAGATCATTTCCAACATACATGAAGAACTCCCAGAAATAAAATGAAAACAGGCCATTAGAAAAATGGGCAAAGGACAACAAAAGGCAAGTTACAGCAGGGAAAAGCGAAGTGGTGAATGAGAATTCACATCGCCTACACGGATATTGGAGGAAATGAACATTTAAACTACAACAAGATAGCATTAGATTGTCAAAAATATCAGAGCCTCGCAATACCAAGTGTAAGCGAGGAGATGAGGGCAAGAAAGCCCACATCTGATGCTAGTTGTGTGTGAATTAACTGCCCCACTTAGAGAGCAGTTGGACCTTGTCTAGCAATACTGATGATGTACGTACACCTGCTATGACCCCCACAGTTTTATTTCAAGGCAAATATCCTAAAGAAAACTGCAATATGAGCCCCATGATCTACACAACAACATTCACAGTAACATGGTGTATAACAAGGAAAAGTTGCAAATAACTAAGTATCCTTCAGTGGCAGAGAAGATAAATAGTTTGCATTTTATTCATAGAACAGATTAATGTAGAGTGGTAAAAATAAACTACAACTACACGTATTTATGTGAATAAATCTCACCAACATAAACTATAGAGGAATACTTCAAAATTATTAAACTTTGAAAAATATAAAACAATACTCTATCCGGGGACAGAGACTGTGTCTAGGAATGAAGAGGATTATTACAGAGATAACTCCTCAAGAAGATAGAAGAAGTCTGAACTTTCATGCTCTCCAAAACATGCCAAGAATTGTCAGAATTACAAGAAGAAATGGATAAATGCCTTGTGCTGGTTTGGACTCCAAGAAACAAATGACAAAATGGCATTAGATAGATAAGAGATTTTGTGGGGGAAGCATCTCTGAGGGCTGAAGGGGAGAGGTGCAAAGCAGGCTGAGAAAGCCTCAGACCACAAAGGTGGGTCTGACAAATGTGCAAGGAGAGAGGGGAGGAAGGAGGCGGTCACACCGCAGCACACTCCGAGGAGGCCAATGCGTAGTCCCCTAACAACAACTTTCCGTGGGGCAGAAGTGGCCCAACTCTAGTACCCCATTTGTGATTGGCTGGCAGCAACGTGTGGGCGGGGCAGGGAGGGTTTTAGGTTGCTGCAGCATGCCGCCATATGTACCATCATAGTAGAAGCTCATAATTTACATACTGTACATCTTCCAGGAATCAATAGACCAAAAATGGAAATATTCTCCTAAAGATTAATGGATAATAGACTCCTATATCCAAGAATGGGAAAATACACCTTTTTAATCACACATAGAACTGTTCTTTGTTTTTGTTTTTTTTTAGAAACAGAGTTTGACTTTCTTGCCCAGGTAGAGTGCCCCGGCATTATAGCTCACAGCAACCTCACTCTTGGCTCGAGCAATACTCTTGCCTCAGCCTACCAAGTAGCCGGGACTACAGGCACCTGCCACAAAGCTCGGCTATGTTTTAGAAATGGGGTCTTGCTCTTGCTCCGGCTGGTCTCAAACGCCTGGGCTCAGCAAATCCATCTGCCTTGGCCTCCCAGAAAGCTAGGATTACAGGCTGAGCCACTGCACCCAGCCCAACACATGGAACTTTATGTGTAGGAGATCACAGCACCATTATCAACACATACAACAATTGATACTTGGCTACGACGATGCAGTAAGATTAGAAATAACTCATAAAATTATTTTTTAAACCCACATGTTTTGAAATTGAAATTCATGAATTGCCTAACATAAAAGTCAAAGAGGCTATCATAAAGGAAATCAGAAGATATTTAGAACTGAAAGATAACTAAATCACTGTCATCAGCCTAGAAGCATTCTACCAAAGGAATATGCGGCAGATTATAGCTTTAACTACACACATCAGAAGATTCAGAATTAATGAGCTAAGTGTTCAACTCTAAGAAATAAGAAAAAGAACAGAGTAAAACAACAAATAAAAGTAGAAGGAGTGAGCTCAGTGCCTATATATAGTTCAGCAGCTAGGGCTCCAGCCACATACCCCACAGCAGGTGGGTTCGAACTCAGGCTGGGCCTGCCAAACAAGGACAATTACAACAAAAAAAATAGCTGGGCATTGTGGTGGGCCCCTGTGGTCCCAGCTACTTGGGAGGCTGAGGCAAGAGAATCACTTAAGACCAAGAGTTTGAAGTTGCTGTGAGCTGTGACACCACAGCTATCTACCCAGGGTGACATAGTGAGACTCTGTCTAAAAAAAAAAAAAAAAAAAGTAGAAGGAAGGAAATAAGAAAATCATAGACACAGGAAGAGAAACTAATGAAAGAAAAAACCAATAGAGGATTAACAAAATCACATCTGGATCTTTGAGAAGACTAATAAAGTTGGCAGATCCCTGGCAAGAAATAAAGGAGAGGGCACAAAGCATGCTTTTTTTTTTTTTGAGACAGAGCCTCAAGCTGTCCCCCTGGGTAGAGTGCCGTGGCATTACAGCTCACAGCAACCTCCAACTCCTGGGCTCAAGCAAGTCTCTTGCCTCCGCCTCCCAAGTAGCTGGGACCACAGGCGCC
>CAUYTI010084982.1:0-10564 GCA_963575145.1 Galago senegalensis
CAAGTAGCTGGGACTACAGGCGCCCGCCACAATGCCCGGCTATTTTTTGGTTGCAGCTGTCATTGTTGTTTGGCGGGTCCAGGCTGGGGATTCGAACCCGCCACCTTAGGTGTACGTGGCTGGCGCCTTAGCCGGTTGAGCCATAGGCGCCGAGCCTATTTATTTTTTTTCTTAAGAGACAAGGTCTTGCTCTGGCTCAGGCTGGTCTAGAACATGTAAACTCAGGCAATCCACCAGCCTTGGCCTCCCACAGTGCTAGGACTATATGCAGCAAAAAGGTTTTTTGGTTTTTTTTTTAGTTTTTGGCCAGGGTGGTTCGAACCTGCCACCTCTGGTATATGGGGCCGGTGCCCTTACTCTTTGAGCCACAGGTGCCACCCACAGCAAAGTAAAAATGCTAGTCTGGAAGTTTAAAATTTATTTTCAGATGACTAGTTCACTATCTTTCACAGCAGATAAGCCTCCCAGCTTCAAATAAATAACTATCTTTTACCTGTAAAAGGAAAAACATACCTAGTAACGGAGAAGAAATCTTACTGTCACCTTACCCCAAGGATCAAACTTGTCACTGCATGCAGTAAAACAATCAACATGGAAACAATATATAATATTGGAATATATTTCAAATTAATAAGTATGGAGTATTTAACCCCATGCAATGTGTGATCTCTGATTGAATCTTGACAAAGCTACAAAAGATATAAGGAACAACTAGGTAAATTTCCAAATGGACTAAAAGTTATATAATATTAGGGAATTATTGTTAATTTTATTGTGTATCATAATGGCATTATGGTTCACTAAGAGACTGCCTATATTTTTTTCAGAAGTAATTATAGCATTAGTTTTCTATGGCTGCTGTAACCAATGTCCACAAATTTAGTGACTTGAAACAATACAAATTTATTAGCATTTCAGTCTGAAAGCTGTGAAGTCCAAATTAGGTCTCACTGGGCTAAATTCAGGTCATGAGTAAGGCTACCCACGACTTTTTGGCACATTTAGAGGAAAGCCTACTTTTCTTTCTTTTTTTTTTCTGGGTTTCAACTACTTTTATTTTTTATTTTATTTTTATTGTTGAGGATTCATTAAGGGTACAGAGAACCAGGTTACATTGATTATATTTGTTAGGTAAAGTTCCTCTTATAATTGTGTCCCACCTCCAAGAGGTGTTCACACAGTGACCCCATCACCCTCTTCTCTCAGTTCCTCCTTCCCCAACACCCTACTATGTACTAGGTCATCAATTATTAGCATATCAGAATTGAATACATTGGATTCTTGCTTCTCCATTCTTGTGATACTTTACTAAGAGTGTATTTCATGGCTCAGCGTCATAGTTCAATGGTTAGGGAACCAGCCACATACACCAGGTTTGAACCTGCCCAGGCCTGCTAAGATGACAACTACAACAAAAACAAAATAGCTGGGCACTGTGGCAGGTCCCTGTAGTTCCAGTTACTTGGGAGGCTGAGGCAAGGGAATTGCTTAAGCCCAAAGGTTTGAAATTGCTATAAGCTGTGATCCCAGGGCACTCTACCTGCAGTGATGTAAGACAACTGTCTCCAAAAGAAAAAAAAAAATGTGTTTCAACTTGATCCAGGTTAATACAAAAGATATAAAGTTTCTATCCTTTTTAATGGCTAGATAATATTCCATGGTATACATATAACAACAGCTTGTTAATCCATTTCGAGATTGGTGGGCATTTAGACTGTTTCCATATTTTGGTGATTGTAAATTGAGCTGCAATAAACAGTCTAGTGCAAATGTCCTTATGATAAAAGGATTTTTTTTTCCCTTCTGGATAGATACCCAGTAATGGGATTGCAGAATCAAATGGGAGATTTGGGTTCTTTAAGTTTGAATTCTGAGTATTCTCCACACCTCCTTCTAAAAAGACTGCATTTGTTTGCAGTCCCACTAGCAGTGTAAAAGTGTTCCCTTCTCTCACACATCCATAGCTTTGAGATTTTGTGATGCGGGCCATTCTCACTGGGGTCAGATGGTATCTTAGAGTGGTTCTGATTTGCAAAGGTTTATTGATTTTATTTTTTTGAAAACCAACTTTTTGTGTCATTAATTTTCTCAGTGATTCTTTTGTTCTCAATTTCATTCATTTGATTTAATTTTGGTTCTTTTCTTCTGCTAGGTTTGGGATTAGGTTGTTCTTCTTCTCCAGTTCCATAAGATGGTTCATGAGTTTGCTGATATGCTCTCTTTCTGGTTTCTATGTAGGCAATTTCCCTCTTAAGACTGTTTTTGCTGTTTTTCCTCAGCATTCAGACCTGATGGGTTGGGATTTTTTTTTGGGGGGGGGCGGCAAACTGTGTCCTCACCTTTGTTATGTTTGAGGAATTTATTAATTTCCTCTTTTATCTCTTTCTGAGCCCAATTATCATTTTGCATAAGGTTATTGCCAAGTCTTTGTGTGGAGATGAATGTCTATGTTGGAAGTGAGTTCCACCTTTATTGCCTTGTGGTCTGAGAAAATACAAGGTATAATTTCTATTCTTTTAATTATGCTGAGGTTTGATTTGTATTCTAGGATGTGGTCAATTTTGGAATACCATAGGCTGACATGAAAAATGTATGTTCCTGGGCAGCACCAGCAATTAAGTGAGTAGGATGCCAGCCCCATATACCGAAGGTGGCAGGTTAGAACCTGGCCCCAGCCAAACTTCAACAAAATATAGCCGAGCACTAAGGTGCTTATCTGTAGTCCTAGTTACGTGGGAGGCTTAGGCAAGAGAATCACTTAAGCCCAAGAACTGTACCGAGGGCAACAAAGTGAGACTCTGTCTCAAAAAAAAAAGTATCTTCCTTAGCTTTGGGATGGTATGTTGTGTATATATCTATTACTCCCATTTGTTGGGAGGCACCAGTAGCTCAGTGGGTAGGGCGCCGGCCACATATACCCAGGCTAGCGGGTTTGAACCTGGTCCAGGTCAGCTAAACTATGACAACTGCAACAAAAAAAAATAGCCAGGTGCTGTGCCAGGTGCCTGTAATCCCAGCTACTTGGGAAGCTGAGGCAAAAGAATAGCTTAAACCCAAGAGTTTGAGGTTGCTGTGAGCTGTGGTGACATAGTAAGATGGTCTCAAAAAAAAAAAAATCTTCTAGGATGTCATACTGCTCAGACCCTTCAAGGTCTATTTCATAGATCTGGGAACATTTAAATTTGATGCATAAATATTTAAAATTGAGATGTCTTCTTGTATTGCTCCCTTGACCATTATAAATTGTCCATCTTTGTCATTCTTAACTTTAGAGGTGCTTTAAATCCGCTTGTATCTGAAAATAATATCGTAACCTCTTCTTTCTTCTTCCATTTCCTTAAAATACTGTTCTACATTACTTAACCCTGAGTACTGGTTTGTCCTTCAAGGCTAGATGTATCTCCTGGAGACAGCATATGGATGCCTTGTGCTTTTTTTTTTTTTTTGAGACAGAGCCTCAAGCTGTCCCCCTGTGTATAGTGCCATGGCATTACAGCTCACAGCAACTTCCAACTCCTGGGCTCAAGCGAGTCTCTTGCCTCCGCCTCCTAAGTAGCTGGGACCACAGGCGCCCACCACAACGCCCGGCTATTTTTTAGTTGCAGCCATCATTGTTGTTTGGCGGGTCTGGGCTGGGGATTCGAACCCACCACCTTAGGTGTACGTGGCTGGCGCCTTAGCTGGTTGAGTTATAGGCGCTGAGCCGGCTTGTGCTTTTTAATCCAGTTATCCAGCTTGTGCCTCTTCAGTGGTGAATTCAGTCCATTGACATTTATTGAGAGACTTGATAAGATGTCTAGAACTCCACCACACTTATTTTGTGAAAGTCCATTATGTAGTTTTATCCTTTGCACCATTGTGGAAGCTAAGTTTCGACCTTTAGCTTCTGGGTGTTTACTCTGCTGGTAGTCAGTGCTGAGAAGAGGTCTAAGTATTTCCTGTAGGGCTGGTCTTGCGGCGAATTTCCTCAGTGCTTGTGCATCTGACAAAAGATTTGATTTCTCCATCAATTTTGAAGCTTAGTTTAGCAGAATACAGAATTCTGGGCTGAAAATTATTTTGTTTAAAAGTGTTGAAGGTAGATGACCATAGTCTTCTGAGTTGAAAGGTTTCTGTTGAGCTCGGCACCTACACCTCAAACAGCTAAGGCACCAGCCACATATACCTGAGCTGGCAGGTTCGAATCCAGCCTGGGCCTGTTAAAACAAGAATGACGGCTGCAACCAAAAAATAGCCAGGCGTTGTGGTGGGTGCCTGTAATCCCAGCTACTTGGGAGGTAGAGGCAGGAGACTCGCTTGAGCCCCGGAGTTGGGAGATTGCTGTGAGCTGTAATGCCACGGCACTCTATCCAGGGCAACAGCTTGAGGCTGTGTCTCCAAAAAAAAAAAAAAAAGAAAGGGTTCTGTTGAAAAGTCTGCTGTCATCCTAATGGCTCTGCCCTCTGTAGGTCAGTTGGCGCTTACTACTGGCTGCTTGCAGAAGTTTTTCTTTTATCTCAACTTTGGACAGGTTTATTATAATGCGTCTTGGAGAGGCTCTATTTGAGTTGAGATGACCTTTCAATATCCATCTGAAAGGACTATGTCAGGATCTTTGTTGTAAAACATGGGAAGTTTTCCTTATGATGATCTCCAGTAGGGCTTCTATTCCTTTGGGACCAGCTTCTTCCCCTTCAGGGATCTTTGTGTACTTGAATGCTTCACAGAGTCTCATAGTGTTCTAAGTACCTGTTATGCTTTATATCCCTTCTTTTCTGCCGTTTTAACTACTTGGGTTAACTAAAAAACTTTATCCTCTAGCTCTGAGTTTCTTTCTTCTCCATGGTCTAACCTATTTTTGATACTTTCTACTGCATCTTTACATTCTCTGATTGTTTCCTTCATTTCCTTAAGTTCCACCATATCCTTTCTATATTCTACATATCTCTCATCCAACTTTTGGTTCTGTCTTTCCATTTTCTCATACATTCTTTTTATTGTCTTTATCACCCATATTTTAAATTCCCTTTCTGTCAAGTCTATTAGTTCCTTATAGGTAGAGTCTTCTGTAGTAGCTGCCTCATGGTCCCTTTGTGGAGCTCCTTTGTTTTGGTTTTTCATATTGCCTGAATTTTCCTGCTGGTTCCTCCTCCTATGTTCTTTATTCTTGTTGACTTTTTGTCCTCCTTTTAAACTTCTCACTGCCTCCTTGGTTTCAAACAGAAGTCCTTCCTCTTGATGACAGTATGTTGTCCAGACACAAGGTGGCACTGTGGGTATTTTTAGGAGACAGCAAGCACAGACAGCAACTGCCTAGGGTCCTTATTCCAAACGCAGTTGCCTTCAGTGATCCTCTGATTGATTGTTTCCTGGGCATTCAGACCCTGCTGGGTTGGGATTTTAAAGCTCACAAGTGCCCCGTGACTCCAGTTCCCATGGGGTGCAGGAGTCCCTCAGCCTGTCTCAAGAGTGGAGTTCTGATCCCAGGTGCCTTGCCAGTCACTACACCTATGGCAAGTCCACTCCAACTGGCAATCAAATCTGCTGTATATTGTTTGATCCACCCACTCTTCCAAGCTTTCCACTCAACATGCAGCTTCCTCCAACAACGGAAAACTCCAGAAAGGCTTCCTCCCCTCCTGGGCCTCTGTGGGCAGCCAGACGACCATAGCCAGTCACAATCACTCACCTAATCTAATTCATTAGATTTCAACCACTATGGATCATATGCTGTATCCAGCTCACTACCTCCTCATTGGCATCCTGAGCTATGACTGTAGGTAAGGTCCTCATGCCAGGTATGGTCGGGTTCTCTTTTTCCCCAGTCATTCTATGAGAACTCAGCTGAATGATTCTTTTGGTCCTCCATCTTGCTCCATCCTGAAAGCCTACTTTCTTGATGTTTCCAGCTATAAACCACCTGTTTCCCTTGGTTCACACCCACTTCCTCCATCTTAAAAACCATTAGGGTCAAGTCTACTCCTTTCTCTGTATGCCAACTTTCTTTTGTCTCCCTTTTTCCATTTTAAGGACCTCTGTGATTATACTCAGTCCATTGAAATCCAGAATAACCTCCAAATTTTAAGGTTAGCTGACTAGCAACATTAATTCCATCTGCTGTCTTACCTTCCCTTTGCCATGAAACTAAACATTTTCAGAGGTTCTGGAGATTAGATTGTAGACATCTTGGGGAAAGGAGTATTATTCTACCACAACAACCTTAAATATTTCAGTGATAAAGTCTAAAATTTACTTTGAGAACAAGCACAGTGGCTCACACCTGTCGGAGCACTCTGAGAGGCTGAGGAAGCTAGACTGCTTGAGCTTAGGAGTTTGAGACCAGTCTAAGAGTGAGACCCTGTCTCTAAATGATAGTCCCAACTACTCGCAAGGCTGAGTCAAGAAGACTGTCCAAGCCCAAACGTCTAAGGTTGCTGTGAGCTATGGTGCCAGAGCATTCTACCAAGGGCAACAGATGGAGACCTTGTCTCAAAAAAAAAAAAAAATTACAGTGAAATGGTGTAGATAAAATATGTTTATGCTATGGATCAATGAAACAAATATGCTAAAATGTTAACTGCTAACTCAAGATGGTAGTTACATAACTGTTGATTGTTACTCTAGTTTTCTATATGCTTAAACATTTTCTATTTTTAAAAAAATTAAAAAATTTTCTTCCTTGGGGCAGTGCCTGTGGCTCAAAGGAATAGGGCGCCAGCCCCATATGCCAGAGGTGGTGGGTTCAAACCCAGCCCCAGCCAAAAACTGCAAAAAAAAAAAAAGTTTTCTTCCACATTGTTGCTAAAATTAAAAAAATTACTACATGCAGAGGACAGGGTCCCATTTAAAGAATGAGATCTTTCTCTGTTAGTTGTTGACATCCTGCTAATGCTTTGGGGGGAAATATATCAAATAAGAAATTTGGACTCCTATCTCTTTGAACATTTAAAAAAAAATACATAGCATGCTTTATAACTTTATTTATTTATTTATTTATTTTTTGTAGAGACAGAGTCTCACTCTGTTGCCCTCGGTAGAGTACTGTGGTGTCACAGCTCACAGCAATCTCCAACTCCTGGGCTTAGGGTGATTCTCTTGCCTGAGCCTCTCGAGTAGCTGGGACTACAGGCGCCTGCCACAATGACTGGCTATTTTTTTGTTGTTGAAATTTGGTCGGGGTAGGGTTTGAACTCACCACCCTCAGTATATGCGGCCGGCACCCTACTCACTGAGCCACTGGTGCCACCCTATTTATTTTTTTTTTGAGATAGAGTTTCAAGTTGTCGCCTGGGTAGAATGCCATGACATCATCACAGCTCACAGCAACCTCAAACTCCTGGGTCAAGCAATTCTCTTGCCTCAGCCTCCCAGGAGCTGGGACCATAGGCACCTGCCACAACGCCCTGTTACTTTTTTGTTGTTGTTGCAGTTGTCACTGTTGTTTTAGCTGGCCCAAGGTGGGTTGGAACCTGCCAGCCTCCATGTATGTGGCAAGCACCCTACCCACTGAACTAAATGAGTACCCACAGGCACCACCACTTTATAACTTTAAAATATATATGTAGCTCAGGCTTGTCTCTGACAAGTATCATTTGTAGAAAAAATATTTCCTTTTTTACTTGTAGGCACTAAGCTAGTGGCACTTGATAACTTTTCAGATTGATAGAATATAAATTAAAGTTTAGTAATCATATTCACAATAGTCATGTAGTCTAGTCAGAAAGTGAGGTAGTAAAAAGGAAAAAAAGAGAGAAATCTCTGGAACAGTCCTAGTATGTAAGTGCTTATGACATTTATGAATAGGAAGTGCTAATATCATCCCCCATTCTTGTATTTGAGGAAGAAGTACTTTGTGGTTACCTTTCTATCATGGGAAACAAAAATCAGCCAGGGGTTTAAGACCTGTTCACTGATAATGGTTTAAATAACTCTAAATTAGACAATTCAACAAGATAGAAAGAAGGTTGGAGGCAATGAGAACATCCATCTCATTGAAAAGGTCAAGTGAACACTCTCTTGAAATCATTCAAGTTGTTTTGAAGCACCTATTTAGTAAGAAATACAAGTATTTTGAAGATGAATTTAGAAATAATATAGCAACTAAAGAAAGACAAGAGAAGTAGAAAAGACACCTGATGGGTGGTGCCTATGGCTCAAAGGAGTAGGGCGCTGGAGGTGGTAGGTTCAAACCCAGCCCTGGCCAGAAACTGCAAAAAAAAGAAAAGAAAAGAAAAGACACCTGGTAACAAGGATGTGAAAATGTGGATAATTTCAAGAATGACAGTCAGGTTTCAGACTAGATAGTTCTGACTTCTTTTTCCTTTCTACGAGGTTCTTCTTTCTTTTGCCTGGTGAGTTAGAAGAATGTGAGGAGGTATCTTTTCTTCTATTTTCCTTACTCCTCTTCTTATATTCCATATTTATAATAAAGACACCATCATTCCTTCGATCAATTTAAAAATCCTAAATTCATGTGAGATGACTCCTTTCTACCTCACTCACTCATTTAATAAATAACTTTCCATAAATTTTTTTTTTTTTTTTGAGTCAGAGTTTCACTATGTTGCCCTGGCATCACAGCTCACAGCAACCTCTAATTCTTGGGCTTAAGCAATTCTCTTGCCTCAGCCTCCCAAGTAGCTGGGACTACAGGTGCCCACCACAACACCTGGCTATTTTTGGGGGGGGTTGTAGTTGGCCCAGGCTGGATTCGAACTCGCCAGCTCAGCTGTATCAGCTGTATATGGCTGGTGCCCTAGCTGCTGAGCTACAGGCACCAAGCCAACTTCTCACAGATTCTTATATACATATTTCCTCCATTTTAACCTCTGATATAAGGATATGGTTTATAATCAATGGAATATAACGACTGACAGCATTCTTTCTTTCCCATTGGTTCATAAAATACAGATGCATAGTAAAATCAACATTTTAGCTCCTATGAAGTAACAGTATTAATGAAAAATCTATTTATTGTTAGCACTACTCTAGGCAATGAGGATACAATATTAAAGTATCTTCATGGAGGGCGGCACCTGCGACTCAGTGAGTAGGGTGCCAGCCCTATATACCAAGGGTGACAGGTTTGAAGCTGGCCCCAGCCAAACTGCAACAAAAAAATAGCCAGGTGTTGTGGCAGGTGGCTATAGTCCCAGCTACTCGGGAGGATGAAGCAAGAGAATTGCCTAAGCCCAAGAGCTAGAGGTTGCTGTGAGCTGTGATGCCATAGCACTCCACCGAGAGCAACAAAGTGAGACTCTGTCTCTAAAAAAAAAAAGGATCCTCATGGGCAGAATATTCTAGTGAGGAAAAAGACACACAAATTTTATGTGTCTTTGTGTGTGTGTGTGTGTACATGCATTTATAAAGAGTTTAGAATGGGCTGGGTGCAGTGGCTCACAACTATAATCCTAACACTCTGAGACCAAGGAGGGTGGATTGCCTGAGGTCACAGGCTCCAGACTAGCCAGTCAGAGTGAGACCTCCTCTCTAAAAACAGCTGAGTATTGTGGCAGGTGCCTGCAGTCCCAGCTACCTGGGAGGCTGAGGCAAGAGAATGGCTTAAGCCCAAAGTTTGAGCTTGCTGTGAGCTGTGATGCCACAGCGCTCTACTGAAGGTGACATAGTCAGACTGTCTCAAAAAAAAAAAAGAAAAGAAAAAGAAAATGTTCAGTTTTGACATGCTAAATTTGAAAGGTTTATTAGACGTAATTCTAGAGCTAAGAGCTGAAGATATAAATTCAAGAGTCATACGCACATATAGATGGAATTTAAAATCTTGAGTACAGACAAGATTATTTAGAAGTGAGTGCAAACAGCAGAGGTATAATAACTGAACTTTGAGGTATTCCCACATCTAGAAATTAAAACAACCCCCAAAGACTAATCTGTGAGATAGGACAAAAACCCAGGAGAGTGTGGTATCCTGGAAGCCAAGTGCCTTTTCCCACATACATCTAAGTATCTTGAAAGCTCTAAGCTTCTCTGGAGTCTCCCCATTCCTTTTCAATTGTTTTGCTATTCTTCAATTCATAATATCACCATTTCTAGCTCAGTGCCCCTAGCTCAGTCATTAGGGCGTCAGCTACATGCATTGCAGCTGGTGGATTTGAACCAGGCCTAGGCCTGCTAAACAATGACAAAAAAATAGCCGGGTGTTGCGACAGGCACCTGTAGTCCCCAGATACTTGGAAGGCTGAGGCACAAGAACCGCTTAAGCCCAAGAGTTTCAGGTTGCTGTGAGCTGTGACATCACAGCACTCTACTGAGGGCAACACACTAAGACTCTGTCTCAAAAAAACAAACAAAAAAACCCCATCATTTCTCTCTTAATTTATAACAAATAGTTTAAATGATTTTTTTTTTTTTTTTGAGACAGAGCCTCAAGCTATTCCCCTGGGTAGAGTGCCGTACGTAGTATCATAGCTCACAGCAACCTCCAACTCCTGGGCTCAAGTGAGTCTCCTGTCTCAGCCTCCCAAGTAGCTGGGATCACAGGCCCCCGCCACAACACCTGGCTATTTTTTTTTTTTTTTTGGTTGCAGCCATCATTGTTGTTTGGCAGGCCCAGGCTGGATTTGAACCC
>CAUYTI010084983.1:0-16283 GCA_963575145.1 Galago senegalensis
CCTGTAGTCCCAGCTACTTGGGAGGCTGAGGCAGGAGACTCGCTTGAGCCCAGGAGTTGGAGGTTGCTGTGAGCTGTGATGCCATGGCACTCTACCTAGGGGGATAGCTTGAGGCTCTGTCTCAAAAAAAAAAAAAAAAAACACTAATATTGCCTCTACTTAGGGCATGATGGAGGCAGTAAGACAAATTGTGGAGGAAATAGTGAATCACACTGATTCCTCAAGATTATTAATTCCTATCTTTCAGGAAACAGCCTTTCAAAAATAATGTTAAAGTAAGATGATATAATCCCATCACCTTTTTAGAATAAAGTTATAAAAATCTGAGAAATTACATACTAATTTATACACATAATTTTATTCCAAAGTATATTTATCAAGGGAATGCATATTTATTTGGGACCTAATATCCTACCAGCATTGCCATGATCATTGCGAATGAAATACATAAAAGAAATAAGATGCAGTCTTTGCCCTTTAATGACTTTTCATTCTCTTAATTTTGGAATTATAGAAATAGAGTTGGTTTTAATACCAGAGATGGTTTAAAACTAAAACACATTTCATTTTCTTGTGTCCTTGGTCTGGTTTTAGTATCAGGGTGATGCTGGCCCTATAACATGAGTCTGGAAGCATTCCTTCCTTTTCCATTTTTGGGAACAGTTTGAGTGGAAATGATATGAGTTCTTCTTTAAAAGTTTGGTAGATTAGCAGTGAATCCATCTAGACCTGGGCATTTGATGGGAGATTTTTTTTCCAATGGCTTCGATCTTTTTACGCATTATTGTTTTCTTCAGGTTTTCTATTTCTTTTTGGTTCAATCTTGGCAGGTTATATGTACCCATGAAATTTATTAATTTCTTCTAGGTTTTCCAAATTATTGGTGTATAGTTGCTCATAATAGTCCCTAATTATTCTTTGTATTTCTACAGTCTCAGTTATGTCTCTTTTAAAATCTTTTTTTTTCTTTTTTGTTTGTTTTTAAGAGATGGGGTCTTGCTTCATGACCCAGGCTGGAGTGCAGTGGCATGATCAGTGCTCACCGCAGCCTCAAACTCTTGAGCTGAAGCCATCGTCCTGCTCCAGCCTCCCAAGTGGCTGAAACTATAGGTGTGAGCCACTGCACCCCACCTCACTTTTCATTTCTATTTAGGGGGATGTCTACTCTTTTCTTGCTTGGTCAGCTTAGCTGGTTTGCATGACCTTCTTCATCTGTTTTTTACAGTCTTTTATTTATAGTCTGTTTTATCTGATATAAATTTAGCTACTCCTACTCTCTGTGGTTACCAGTTTCATGGAGCATCTTTTTCCACCTCTTAACCTTTAATCTGTGTGTTCCTTTACACGTGAAAAGGGTTTTCTGTAGGCCGTATATAGGCAGGTCTTATTTCTTTATTGATTCAGTATGCTTTCTTTTTGTGGGTTGCAAGTAGCATTTTTCTTAATTTCAGATGAATATGAGGGTACATACATAATTGTTACATTGTGTTTGTAAGGTAAGATCCAAGTTGCACTTGAGTTCCTCACCCAGGTAGTGTGCCATATGCCTATACATTGTACCTGTTAGGAAAGAACTTACCAAACTACCTTCCCCTTCCCTCCTTGTCCCCTCCCACTTGAATTTAATTGTGTTTTTCCCTCTTGTGGGCCTGTAGTTGTTGACCTACTAGTTTTAACATAGTATTGAGTACATGATATGCTTGCTTTTCCATTTTTGAGATACTTTACTTAGGAGAATGTTCTCCAGATCCACCCAGGTAAATGCAAAAGATGCAAACTCTCCATCATTTACAGCTGTATAGTATTCCATGGTATACATACACCACAGTTTATTAATCCCTTCATGTGTACATGGACACTTGGGCTGTTTCCACATCTTTGCAATCATGAATTGAGCTGCTATAAACATTAGAGTGAAAATGCCCTTATATAATTTTTACTCTATGCTTTTAAATTGGAGAATTGAGTTGATTAACATGCAGCATTATTACTGATAAGTGAAGACTATAGCCATTTTGTTGCTTGTTTACTGGTTCTTTTGTAACTCCTATCTTCCTTTCTTTGTTTTTTGCTGTATCCTTTATGGGTGATTTTTCTCTGGTAGCATGCTTTAATTTATTGCTTTTTACTTTTAGCAAACCTAGTTTAGGTTTTTGCATTGTGGTTACCATGAGGCTTACCAAAAAGCCCTACAGATCTATACTAAGTTATTTTAAAGAAATAATAACTTACCAGTACAAAGAATAGAAAGAAAGAAAAACAAACAAAAAAACCCACCTTTACACTGTTTCATACCTCCCATGTTTTGACTTCACGTTGTCATATCTTTATAATTCCTATATCTTAACAGGTTGTTGTAGGTATTGTTTTTGACGGTTTTCTTTTGGTTTTATTTAGCATTCTGAATGCTAGCATAAAACAATATTAATCCAGGTTGTCCCTGTACTTAATTTTACCAGTGGGTTTTATACTTCCACGTATTTTCTTTTTGCACATTAGAGTTTTTTTCTTTTAGATTGAAGAATTCCCTTTAGCATTTCCTGTAAGATGGGTCTGATGGTGATGAATGCTCTGAGGTTTCTTTTATTTTGGTCTGAAAACGACTACAGGATAACTTTGTTGATTATAGTACTTACTCTTAGATGGCAGTTTTTTTCTTTCAACAGATTGAAATGTCCCACTCCATCCTGGTCTGTTTCCAGTGAAAATTCTGTTGCTAGGTGAATTGGAGCTTCTTTACATATTACTTGTATCTTTTCTCTTGCTGTTTGAATTTTGAGAGATTTATTATATGCCTTGGGTTAGTCTTACATGGGGTCAAATCTGCTGGGTGTTCTCTGTCTGACCTTCCTATACTTGGATATTTATCTCTTTCTCAAGTTTTGGAAACTTTTCTGTTATTATTTCTTTGAAATAGCTTTCCACCCTTTGCTCTTGCTTGACTCCCTGTTGGATACCAACCAATTGGTCTTTTGAGGTAATTTCCTGTATCTTGTAGGCAATTTTTGTACCTCCTCATTCTTTTTTTTCTTCTCTATGTATTTTCAAATAGCCTATCTCTGAGCTCCCTGACTCTTGCCTCTATTTGATCCATTCTACTGTTCAGAGCCTCTAATGAATTTTTCCCTTCAGCAAATATATTTCTCAGTTCCTGTATTTGTTTGACTTTTTTCTTATTTTAATCTTTATGTTAGATTTCTCTGATAAATTTCTGAATTGCTTTTCTGTGTTATCATTTCACTGAGTTTCCTTAAAATTGATATTCTGAATTTTTGCTCAGAGAGCTCACATATTGCCGTCTAATTAGGGTCAGTGACTGGTTCCTTGCTTTCTCTGTCCAAGGGGGTCATGGTTGCCTGTTTTGCTGTTTTTTCTTGTTGACGTACATCTATGTCTTTGCATTGAAGGATTAGTTATTTATTGCATTCTTCTCTATCTGGCTGTTTTGATTTTTTACTGGATATGTTTGCTTAGAAAAAAATTTTTTGAGATAGAATCTCACTGTATTGCTAGGCTAGAATGCAGTAGGCTCATCTTAGCTTACTGCAACCTCAAACTCCTCACCCTCCTGAGTAGCTAGGACTAAAAACTCATGCCACCACGCCTGGCTAATTTTTGTTTCTTTTTTTTTTTTTGAGACAGAGCCACAAGCTGCCACCCTGAGTAGAGTGCTGTGGTGTTACAGCTCACAGCAACCTCCAACTCCTGGGCTTAAGCGATTCTCTTGTCTCAGCCTCCCAAGTAGCTGAGACCACAGGCGCCCACGAGAATGCCTGGCTATTTTTTGGTTGTAGTTGTCATTGTTGTTTGGCAGGCCTGGGCTGGATTCGAACCTGCCAGCTCTGGTGTATATGGCTTGCACCTTAGCTGCTTAAGCTACAGGCACCAAGCCACTTGCCTGGCTAATTTTTAAAAGAATTTTCTGTAGAGATGGGGTCTCATCATGTTGTTCAGGGTGGTCTCAAACTCCTAGCTTCAAGCCATCCTCCAACCTTGGCATGCCAAACTGTTGAGCCAATCAAAGATTCTTGGTATTTATTTACTTGATTTTCTTTCTTCCCCACCCCCTCCCCACTAGGTTGCTTCTTCCTTTTTGGCACTAGATGGTGCCTTAAGTTCAAGTTTGAGTCAGTTCTAGTAAACAATCAAGAGTACCACCTGCTCCTAATGGGGAAGAAGGTTCCAAAAGGGACATCACAAAAGTGTGGAAAGGCTAGCATTTCATGTCCAGGGGACCTATGGAACAAACTTTCCTACAACAAGGTGCTGCTGAAAAGTCACTCTGATCTGGCATCTCCTCTGGTTGCATTACAAAGCAGGGTTTTGGTCCAGCATGGTGTCTCACAACTATAATACTAGCACTCTGGGAGGTGGAAATGGTGGGCAGATAGCCTAACCTCACTAGTTGGAGCCCAGCCTGAGCTAGAGTGAGACCTCTCTCTAATAATAATAATAATAATAATAATAATAATAACAACAACAACAACCAGGCGTTGTAGTGAGCACCTGTAGTCCTAGCTACTCAGGAGGCTGAGGCAAGAGAATTGCTTGAGCCCAAGAATCTGAGGTTGCTGTAAGTTGACACTACAGCACTCTGCTGAGGGTGATAAAGCAAAACTGTGTCTCAACTCCCCCCCCCCAAAACCCAAAACAACAACAACAAAAGCAGGGTTTCTAGGGCTGAGGATGGTAGTCCTGCCTCCCCACTTTGCTTCTTGCTGTCCTCAGGAATATTTCTCCCTTCAGGCACTCCCAATGCTTTCTGGGTTAAGGCAGAGCCAGGTTTCCTGCCAGGGAACCCAAGATGTGGGGAAGCTGGTTGTCCATCCTGATCTCACCTTAACCACTGTAGAAACCATGAATTGGAGGGAAATATTCCATATGCTTAATGCTGGGCACACTACGGGGAGAGGAGGATGAGCGGTATGAAAGCCTGATTCTTTTACCACGTGTTTAGAGTTTTTTCACTGTCTCATTTGAGTTCAGCAATCTTGCTTGTGATAATCTCAGTGCAATATATATGTTTTCAGTTTTCTGTTGTTGGGGAATGAAAACAGATTGTTTCTGTGTCACCATTTTAGAAGTGAAAGTCCTTTCATTTTATTTTTTTGATGAAATATAATTGTAGGCCTTCATCGTAAGCAAAGGTACAATCCTGGATACTCATTTTTTATTTGCATGGATGAAAATGGACATTTCTGTGTACAAACAGACACTACCACCTTAGAATAGCCAAAAGAACAGTTGTTTTTCTCGTTGGACTGCTGGTTCACTACATTTTCATGTAGAAAAAGGCAGTTTCTTGGATCTCTGTCATATCGTTAATTTTTATTAACTAGAACCACGTCCAACAGAAATGCAAGCCCATGTGCACCAAGAGATAGCATAGGAATATTCATAACAACATTATGTGTAGTAGGCGTAAACTGTGAACAACCTGAATGCTCAACATAGTAGAAGGGATAAATAAGCTGTCATTGTTGATGTGAAGAATGCTACCTAGCAATGAAAATGAACAAACTGCAGCTACCTTCAACAACAGACAAGCGAAAGAAGAATAAAAAATACATAAAGTATAATTCTATTTATATAAAGTTCCAAGACACACAGCCCTAAACTATATGGCTGTATATAATGCATACAGAGGCACACTCAAATATAAAATTGTAACTAAAAGAAAGAAAATGGTTACTTTAAAAGTAAGATTAGAATTTACTCAGGAAATAGGGGATGAGCTTGGGGAGAGGGTTGTGACTAGAAGAGATCCACAAGGCTAAGGCTTCTGACATGCTGGTCAAAAAAAAATTTTTTTAAACCACGTGTGGTAGTTACAAGGAGGATATATTCTTACACTAATTTGCGAAATGTACATGTCACATGTTATCACTTCCCAATAAAACACATTAAAAAACTCCGAGTTACTATGTTAAATGATATACATACATACATTCACATGTGTATAACACATATACACTAAATCTACTTGGCTTCAAGGGAGAAACCCAGTGAGTCTACATTAGACTTCTCTTATTTTCCTCCTCTTTTTGCTGAGCATATAGAAAAGCACTTCAACATACTTAAAAATAAAGAGATAAAGGTTTAGAAGTATGTCAAAATGTATTATTCAGGGTTATAAGTATTATTTGAGTTTCAAAGACCTAGGTGGCTTTTTTGGCTGACGGTGGAAGTGCATGCATGCATTCCTATTCTCTATCTATTGATATAACTTGCTGATATGCACTAATAACTATTACATTGCAGAAGCAGCGCTTAAGAAAAGTGGGCATCTTCCTGTCTTACAACTGTGACACAGAAACAGCTCTACTTTGACCTTATAACTAATGGTTTGCCCCTAAACTTCCTGCTTCCACCAGTACTGCTGATTCTAATCTTAGAAAAAAAATCTACTTCTTTGGAACAACAACAAAAGAAACCCCAACAACAAACCTGGATGAACTCAGCCATGTCCACCTGTCTACATACAATTTATCTGACTTAAGTCTTAATCAGCCTACTTTTTTCCATGCTCCTAAATTGGCTGGGTAATAGGTTATTGAGTTCTCAAGTTATCGCCCTTTCATTTGCCCTGGATGAAACCTGTAACAACATGTAATTAATGGGTCTGTGATATCCTCAAAGCCTCTTTTAGCAATGACCCCAATAAAATTTTGGTTAACAGAATGACAATACCAAACTCTGACATATTACCCCAGAAAGAAACTGGATTGATCAGCTGCCCACCTCTTTATTCCAGAATGGATTTTCTAAAGAAGCACAGAAAATCTATACAGCAAAAATTAATGTATTTTTTCAACTGTGATCATTTATTCTATAGCTCCTTGATAGGTCAAAATTAATTTAAGATTTAAGAATACTTGAATCTGATCTATGTTCTTAAAAAGTTAAATTTTGGGCTTGGCGCCTGTGGCTCAAGAGGCTAAGGCGCCAGCCACATACACCTGAGCTGACGGGTTCGAATCCAGCCTGGGCCAGCTAAACAACAATGATGGCTGCAACCAAAAAAATAGCCAGGCATTATGGCAGGTGCCTATAGTCCCAGCTAGTTGGGAGGCAGAGGCAGGAGAATCACTTGAGCCTAAGAGTTAGAGGTTGCTGTAAGCTGTGATGCCACAGTACTCTACCCCGGGCAAAAGCTTGAGGCTCTGTCTCCAAAAAAAGAAAAAAAAGTTAAATTTTGTTTTTTAAAATCAACACAATCAAGTAATGAACATTCTGATACAAACAAGGCAGTGGGCAAAATAGTTTACTCTTGATCATCCAAAAGTTTATCTATAGCATAGCTTACTTCAAGCAAATCTTGATCCAAAATTTTGCAAAAAACCCAACAAAACTGCTTAGGCAATCACGGGGTTAACAGTCTGTGTCCACTTAATCTAACATCCAGAATTAAGACCTTATAGGCAAAATAATTATTTGCCTGTCTCTATCCTGGCAAAGAAAAACAGTGAATGAAAAATGGCATCTCTTTTTAGGCCAGTGCTTTATTTCAGTCTGAGTTATACTTGCTCTCATCTTCCTTCTTTCATTCTTCCCTCCCTCTTTTCCAATTTCTCCTTCCCCAGTTTCTAAACTATGTGCCCACATAGTCATCTTTTTTATTTTTAAGAGTCTGGGACTCTGTATTTTGCCCATGCTAGATTCAAACTCCTGGGCTCAGCATCCTGAGTAGCTGGAATTACAGGCACGCACCAGTGTGCCAGCTTTTCATTGCTGCAGAAGGTGTGTAGAAGTGATGCTGTATAAGATAAATAGAAACGACTTATGCAAAAGGGGAAGGTAAAGAGATAGAGAACAATCTTATAGTTACATTATTCTACCTTATAGCTCATTACTTAGCTCAAACTAAACTGACCTATACTGAGTCAGAGGATATTTCCAGACATATAACTTTATACCATAGGAATGTGATAAGATTGGCTTGGCGCCTGTGGCTCAAGTGGCTAAGGCACCATCCACATACACCTAAGGCAGCGGGTTCAAATCCAATCTGGGCCTGTCAAACAGCAATGATGGCTGCAACCAAAAAAAAAAAAAAAAATAGCCGGGCATTGTGGCGGGTGCCTGTGGTCCCAGCTACCTGGGAGGCAGAGGCAGGAGACTCGCTTGAGCCCAGGAGTTGGAGGTTGCTGTGAGCTGTGACGTCACAGCACTCTACCCAGGGGGAAAGCTTGAGGCTCTGTCTCAAAAAAAAAGAAAAAGAAGAAGAATGTGATAAGATCAATAACAGACAACTGGTGATGTGTCTGCCCAACATCACTGTTATGTCAGTGAAAAAGAGCTTCCCCCAATACCACTCATATTTAAATAGGAATTACAAGGCTCATTTTATACTTGAATTATATTAGGATTAGTTACTATTTAGCTTATGTGTATACCATGGTTGCCCTCATCTATAATGAACTGACATACAATATTAACTTTTCCATGGAGCAGAAAAAAGAGTGTTCTAGGACAAAATGCAAATTTCCTATATTAGAAAATCAGTTGAAAAAAAAGCGACATAAAAATAATACCACTTTATATTTGTGAGTCACTGGAATTCAAACACAGGCCCTTGGATTTTATGTCTGGTGTGCTTTCAACACATCACAGCCAACATATCCTTGGCTTCCTCAATAATGATGTATCCAAAATCTTCATAGGAAACAAATTTTAGTAACTGTAACTTCTTCAGGTTTTTGTTTATAATGAGACAAACATGCATTGTCATTTGTTTCTACCCAACCCAGTATTGTTGGTTATTTTACCAAGGTATTCAACAAGTACTTAAAGAATAAAAACGGAGTTTAAAAAAATGCATATCCAAACAAACATTTTCACTAAAGGTTTTCTCTCAAAAATATTAGGAATTGGATTACATTATACACCATCTTCTTCTACTCCTTAGTGGTAGTGACAGAAGAGATAATCAAAGCAAGAAAAGGATTCTAGAACTTGTGCCAATTAGTATAGATGATTTTAACTGAACTAGACCAGAAAGTATAAATGGTTTCTAAATAAAATATGGTTTAAAATTAATGACATACTTACAATAAGAAACTTACTTATTAATTCAATAATGTCAAGATTACACCCATTCAGTTAAGTACAACTATATAGCAGTTTCAATTGCAATTTTATTTCCTTTATCTCTTTCAAGATACACATAGTAAAATCATTATGTTATTGGGTCACACTATCAGTTTTTTGTTTGTTTGTTTTTGAGACAGAGTCTCACTTTGTCACTCCTAGGTAGAGTGCTATGGCGCCACAGCTCACAGCAACCTCAAACTCTTGGGCTCAGGTGATTCTCTTGCCTCAGGCTCCCAAATAGCTGAGACTACAGACACCTGCCACAACACCCAGCTGTTTTTAGAGACGGGATCTCGCTCTAGCTCAGGCCAGTCTGGAACTCCTGAGTTCAGGCCATCTGCCCACCTCAGCCTCCCATAGTGCTGGGATTATAGGCATGAGCCACTGTGCCTGGCTAGTTTCTAATTTTATAAGCCAATATGTTGATTATTTGCACAATGCTAAAGTTCTATGTTCTGATAAAGGCTATCAAACATGTAACTTCATCATTTATGGTAAATAATTGTTACAGTTAAAATCATGCTTCCCTCAGTTTTTGGATAGATAGTTGTTGCTTAAATAAATAAATGTGTTGTGTATACACAGAAACTAAAATTTTACTTCATGTTAAATTATGTTTCTTCAAAAAGGCAAATGGACAGACATGCATAATCTCCCAAGTTAGATATTTTAATGTTGTACTTGATTAACTCGAGGAATTCTAAAGCAATTATCTAAAGCATGAAAAAAAATGTCATCTCTGCAGATCAAAGCTTCACAAAATTGCATAACAAGCTTTCAGTATCTGAAAATGGAACAGAAAAATCTTCTATATAAAGCCTTTGCTATCAGGAAAAATTACAACTTTGCAAAAGTTGTAGTCACCTACATTATATCCGTCTGTGGTCCTTGACACATTAATAGTTGCCTTGCAGTGACCCTCAGAGGTCTCTGCTAATCAGGTGGATAAAGATGCTGGAGAAGCTGGCGAGCAGACAACATCCCACCAAAGGCAGGGCTGGGCAATGGAGGAGAACAAGCTACACTGCGTCCCCCTGAAATCATCAAGTACCAGCATTGTCTAGATTAGTCATTTCCAAGCTTGTCTACACACTGGAATCACTTGGGGAGTCAAAACACTCCCAGTGTACCACCTGCAGGAATAGTGAATTAATTGGTCTGAGGTATGGCCTGGAATCTGACAGTTTAAAGAGATTTCCAGGTGATTTCTAATGTGCAGACAGGCAGGGAATAACTGGTTTATAATTCTTTTATATTTTTGACAAATTAGGTTCATGTCAATTTTAGGAAGCTTCAGTCTTAGTCGCATGCCATCTTGGACAATCTAGGGAAAAACTCCTTGTTTAGTTCTGGAATATCCCCCAATTGTAAATCCATGGAGGTAAACTAAGATTCAAAAGCAAAACTACAACATAACTGAATTATTTATCATTGTCAAAAGGAGAATAAAAGTAGGAAGAATAAAGGTATGGACAAGCTGAATTTTACAAAACATTTCTTCATGACAAGAATCACTGATTTGTGGATTTTTATTTTCAAATTCAAATCCTAGAAACTTTCTTCTGTCTGCCATCCTAAAACTAGACAGAGGAATTAAAGAGATGAGCACTGCCTACAACAGCCTGGGTTTAAGTAACGATCTGGACTTGTACAGCCTAGTCCAGCCTTCTACCTTATCAGATGGAGCAGGGGCAGCTGCTGGAATGAGGAATAAGGAATTGGCTATTGCACATGAATAAATCTGTGGAGATTCTAAGTTCATTAATGTTCTTGTTGGCAGGAAACAAAATGACTTAGAGGCAGCCAAGCTGAATTACAGGTTTGATTTACTTAAGTGATACAAGTTATGGGGACACTGGCATTTTTTTTTACACCAGCCTCAAGGCAGGCTTGATCTCAAGACCTCATAATTCTTCCTTTCACAGTAAAATTCAGTTGTATTTCCCTGTGGCTTCTCCACTGTGGTGAGGGTATATGAAAAGTCTGGACTAGAGAAGAAAATAGTTTTAAAAGTTCAAAAGTATCAGTTTATCAAGAGCAAATAATGGGAATACTAGATACTTTTGCTTCTTAAAAAAAAAATAAAGCATATATTCCATACCAGGATTCACAATAAGAACATGTAGCTTCACTCTGATATGCAAGGTTGACCTGTCTTAAACAGACTGAAGTACTGAGCTGAATGTACTATTCCTTTGAAATAGAAAGGATCACCAGATCATAATAAGGTTACGTGGATGAGGTTAAATGGATATCACCATCCAAACCCTTCCCACCCTTTGACACAACATAATCTGATTTCAGTTCAAACTTCTACCAACAGTTGGGTAAACCAAGGCATCACTCACTTATGCCTACGAGTGATATGAGTGAACTGAAGTCAAAAGACAAAAATAAATAGTGAAAACTGCATAAATAGTTCAATTTTGAAGTCTTTGGTTTAATCAGACAGAATGTGTTCTAAAAGTCAATATGGCTATTATAATTCTCAAAATCTTCTCAGTCTAATTAAAAGCCAAGTGCAAATCACCAAAACCCACAGAGACAAAACAGAAGCTATGTTCTTGATTATTTTCCAATACACCAAATCATCCAGGAAGATGTGCCTTTTTGGCAAGGGACATGGCAATTTTGTTTTCACTTTTGAGTGTCAACTGTAACCAGTTGTTTATTCTGAGGCTTAAACTTAACAGGTCTCCAAAGGAACTGCTCATTTCCCTCTCTTCTGCCTTTGCTCCCCACCTGCCACACTGGTGCCAAAGTCATAACCTGCCACCCACATCACCATCAAGCCAGAACCCGAGAGTCATCAGAGTTCCTCTCTGCTTGTTCCAGGGCCCATGTCCACATCCTCGCCATTGTACATCCTGTCCAGCAAATTAGCCCACCTCCTGCTCTTCATTTCTTCTGCCACCACCATCACACATCCTCATCTTTCAGGTTACTGCAACTGCATCCTAATTGGTCTCTGAAAGCCTAATTATGTGTTCTTTCAACATTCCCCCTACCCTGGCGTTTTTCTTGTTCTATTACCCAATATTTAAATATGAACATACCATCTCCCTCCTGCTTACTTATTGCCTAATAACTGTGTGCCTTCACTCTTGCTATTCCTTTGCCAGGAATGTCCCCACATTCTTGCTAGCTAGCTTTACACTTACTCTGGTCTAACATTTTCTCTATCAAACCTTTTCTGCCTCTATCAGGTTGAGTTAGGTGTTTTCTCTTCTGGGTTTTGTTTTCTTCTAAATCTTTTAAGGCTAGCCAAGTGAAGCAGTGGCGTGCAGAAGGCTCTTGTGCTTCCTGTACCACCTGAGACTCTATGAAAAGCATTTGACACATTGCTGTAATTTTTTTTCACCTGTTGGTCTTCTCCCCTTACCTATGAAGGAAGGGCGAGCTCCATCTCCTGTTCAATTCACCTAACACTCAGAAAGTTGAGTTGTGCTCTATCTTTATCTACCCACTGAAATTACTTGAGAAACTTAAAACTGCTGAGGCCTGGACCCCACCCTAGATCAATTCAAATTGAATTTCTTGAGGTAAACTTCAGGCACTTATATTTTTATTTTTATTTTTTTGAGACAGAGTCTCAAGCTGTTGCCCTGGGTAGAGTACCACGGCGTCAAAGCTCACAGCAACCTCCAACTCCTGGGCTTAAGCAATTCTCTTGCCTTAGCTTCCTAAGTAGCTGGGACTACAGGTGCCTGCCACAATACTCAGCTATTTTTTGGTTATAGTTGTCATTGTTGTTTGGTGGCCCAGGCTGGATTTGAACCTGCCAGCTCTGCTGTATGTGGCTGGCGCCTTAGCTGCTTGAGCTACAGGTGCCGAGCCCAGGCACTTGTATTTTTAAAAAATGGCCCAGATGTTCCAATGTACAGTCAGGGTTGAAAACCACTGTGCAAAATTGTTTATCTGGAAAAGGTAGCTAAAACGGTATCAAGAACACAGAAAGTCTGAGGGTCTTTGTGAGCACAGAAAAACTCTGGCTTCCAGAGTGGTGGCTTTTTTTTAAAAGAGGAACATTGTATTACTTATCTGTGGCTGAGCAACAAACTACCCCCAAATTTAGCGCTTTAGAACGTCCAGCATTTATCTCATGGTATTGCTTGGTCAGGAACCTTGGCAAAGCTTAGCTGGGTCCTCCGGCTCAGAATGTCTCACAAGACTGCATCCATGGCGTCTGCCAGCATTTTAAGGCTTGACAGGAAGGGGAGGAGAGTGTGCATCCACACTCACTCACGTGGTTATTGGCAGGATTCAGTTCTCACTGCCTGTTGGCCAGAAACTTCCTTCAGTTCCTCTGTCTTTCATTAGGGTGGCTCATAGCAGGGCACCTGGCTTCTGTTAAAGTGAGTATGTGACAGGGGGGCGCCTGTGGCTCAAGGAGTAGGGTGCTGGCCCTATATACCAGAGGTGGTGGGTTCAAACCTGGCCCCAGCCAAAAACTGCAAAAAAAAAAAGCAAGTATGTGACAGAATAAGAGAGTGAGTAAAATGGAAGCCAAAGTTCTCCTGTAACCTAATTTTGGAAGTGACATGCCATCACTTTTTTCATATTGCAGCCACCAAGAGCATGTTATTAGCTCTAGCCGAAATTCAACGCGAGGGCACAAATACCAGAAAGTCAGTGCTATTGGGAAGGCCATCTTAGAAGCTGACTACCACAGACATTTAATGATACTTGGCTTAAAAACTAACCTAAAGGGATTCCAACTGGACTATATTAAAACTAGGAGTATGTACAGCAATAGTTTCCTTGTAAAACTATATGGTACAGTATTGTTTGGTAGAGGTGAACTAAAAGTAAACTGACAGATGTACTTACAATAATACATTTATATTTTTGTTAATTATCAAACTATTTAGATGCATTAAGGCCATTTAGACAATATCAAGGCAGGTCAGCTTGCGTAACTCCTACTTTCCAATGGCCTTATAAATTAGGTTAGTGTGCTTTCCAAAGATTAAAAGTGCTCCTCCTTTTCCTTAACATTTTCCTAGTTTATACAAGTTGAAGGAAAATAGGCCTTGACCGGGTACAGTAGCTCATCCTATAATCCTAGCATTCTGGGAGGCCAAGGTAGGAGGATTGCTTGAACTCAGGAATTCAAGACCAGCCTAAGCAAGGGCGAGTCCTCCATCTCTACTAAAAACAGAAAAATTAGCCAAGCATTATGGCAGATACCTGTAGTTCCAGCTACTTGGGAGGCTGAGGCATGAGATCAGGGGTTTGAAGTTGCAGTGAGCTATGATGATGCCATTGTACTCTACCCAAAGAGACAGAATGAGACTGTCTTAAAAAAAAAAAAAAAGGAAAAAAGAAAATAGGCCACATTAAAGACTCAACACAAAATCCGGTTTTAGTAAAGCGCAGATAGCAGTAAATCTAAAACTAAAATACAAAGTAAAATAAACAAGTTAATACACTGATATTAAGCTGATGAAAGTAACTGATTTTGTTTCCTTCTCATTTTTGAAGGAAAATCCAGTGTATTGAACAGCTTTGAATATTGATGTTAATAACCATAATTTAAGCCTTCCTCAAAGGTCTTATCAATATAAAAGTATTCATTCATCTTCAGGCTGCTTACTATTTAATGCTAAGAATGCAAGTTAAAATTGCTTAATGGTATTTAGCAAAACTACATAAACTACTAAAAGTGAAAAGAAACCCTTAAGAAGGCACAAATGACTTATACTTTTGAAGTCTGATTTTGATAGCACATTCACATAAAATCCTAAACTTTGAATTTATGTTTCAACTACCAAATGCCACCCCTAAAAAATCAATTCATTTGTGGTGCAGAGAAAGCACTAGCCTTCCAGATTCAAAGTACTGCCTTTGATAGCACCTTTATCCTTGAATCACTTCCTAAATATTTGATCAAAAATATTTGCAGCTTGCAAAACCTGATGTGATTTATAAAAGGATATGATCATAATGCCAGATTATAAAAGATATAACTGAGAATTGTGCATTAAGTACTTTATGTATGAGCAGAAATTACTTACAAAGAATCTACTGTAGTTTGCTTTTTGAAGGATTAAATAATCTTGGAGAAAACCAGCCCTTTCTTTTAGCCAAAGTGGCAATTCTTAGTGACATGATTATAATCACCTAAGATCAGCCATGATCAGCTTCTGTTGCCCAATATAAACAATTCTGTGTCAACCACTGTTACAGCAGACATGAAGATTAAAGTTGGTGACCTAAATACTGTTGAAGCCTTACAGCCCTTTAACAACTGAAAACAGGTCACCAAAAATGTAGTAAGGTTTCTTGCACAGCAGCATGAGTTAGTGATTCTAAAATCACTTTTCTTTGTATTCTAGTCTTGAGCAAATGAATAAATATAGTGAGAGTAATGGCAGCCAAGTTTATTTCTCTTGAGGGAGTTACAAATATGGAAGAGGGGAAGACTAGGAAGTAGTGCTAGACCGTAATCGAAGATATCAGTATAAATTCCATGGTTTTTAATAGAAATATAGGTATCTGTGTATGTACCTGTCTGCTGAGAGGAACCACAAGCAATAACACACCAGTAGCAAAAAGCAAACCTGGCACACAGATCTTGATTCCTGAATACCACTCTCCATGGAAAGGAAACGAGGCTTCTTGGAGTATGGTTGATTCCAGGACTAGGGTGGGAAAAGTATATAAGATGAGCCTGAACATTTTGTTGTACCAAAAAGCAAGAAAGGGCTCAAAGAATGATGAGGACAAAAGTAGAGGACACTGATAGCCTGGGGCTCCCACTGGTCAAATGTGGGGCAATGAGAACATCAAATTAAATACTGATAGTAACAGATATGGGCCTATTGACTAGGAACCCATGAGTCCATTCTGTTATAAGTAAATGGAAAAAATAAGTGAGGGAGAAAGGGAAACTCTTCCTTTCAGTAGAATGTCAACTAGTAAACTGATGAAATGAGGAAGTTAGAAAACCAGTCACTCACACAGCGCTTGGGAAATGGGCAGGCAGGTTTAAGTGTCTTATTGTTAAGCATTCAGTTTCTAGAGGGTCCAGTGACATGCCTAGAGCTAATTCTTTTTTTTTTTTTTTTGAGACAGAGCCTCAAGCTGTCCCCCTGGGTAGAGTGCCGTGGCATTACAGCTCACAGCAACCTCCAACTCCTGGGCTCAAGCGAGTCTCTTGCCTCCGCCTCCCAAGTAGCTGGGACCAC
>CAUYTI010084985.1:0-11367 GCA_963575145.1 Galago senegalensis
AATGATGGCTGCAACCAAAAAATAGCCGGGCGTTGTGGCGGGTGCCTGTGGTCCCAGCTACTTGGGAGGCGGAGGCAAGAGACTCGCTTGAGCCCAGGAGTTGGAGGTTGCTGTGAGCTGTAACGCAATGGCACTCTACCCCGGGGGACATTTTTTTGTCATTTAAAAAAAAAAAAAAAAAAAAAAAAAAAAAAAAAAAAAAAAAAAAAGAACTTGGCCTTTCAGGTTAAGACAACTTATCAAAGTGAGACGATAGAACATATTTTATTTAAGCTTGCTAACTTGGGTTGCAGCTTTTACATCTATACTCTTGCCCAGGCTCTTCAGGCCTGTCTGTGCATATTGAATTAGTAGTTGCCTCATCTCAGCACTTTTTAGGGCTCCTTTATCATGGGGTTTCAAATTCCTGTGGCTGTTATCTCCACCCAGCACTCCCTCTTCACCCAGCACTTTGGCTGGGAGACGATTGCCCACAGTCAAGGCTCCTTGGCTTCTTGGGGGCCTTGGGGCAAACATCTCACGACAACCTTCTCCTCCATCAGCTCCCTTGCACCCAGCCTGAGTTCCATGGCCAGATTTCTATCTGTTCCTTGCCCCTCTGTCTTTGCACATCACTTCCTCTCCACCACAGCTGCACCTGGGTAGCTGAGGAGTCTTCACTGTCGGCAGAATGAAGTCATCAGTCTCAACTGGGCTTACCTTGCACCATAAGTCTTATAGCTTCACCTCCCAGTCTCTCCAATAATGGTTAGATCCTTCTCCACTCCCTCAAATCTCTGAAACCCCCTCTCTACCTCACTCTTAGTAGCTAATCTTGCTTCTTACATCTCAGAGAACATAAACCCCAGCCCTTTGGAAACCGCTCCACGTCTTGGTTCCAAATCTGCAAATCTCAGGGCAGCCTCACCACAGCGCCCTCCCAGGCCAGTCACTGTGGTGCAGGCAGAGTGCAGGCAGTGGTCCTGTACCCCTCCTGGCTCCTAAGCGCCGCATCCTCAACCCTTCCTGCAGCCCTAAACATGCTCTAGTTTCTTCAGTTAGAAAAAACAAACTTCTTCCATGAACTTTCCCTCCAGCCGCTCTACTGTTGTCTGATTTTCTCCTGTCTTTCACTCTCCACTCCAGTGTGGCCTTTGCTCCCAACTTCCCACTAGAACTGACCTCTCTGGTGTTGGGTCCCACTGTGTCCACTTTTCAGTCCCTGTGTTACACAGTCTGCATCATACACTCGTGGCTGAAATTCTTCTGTCCTCAAGGTTTCATGCCATTCTTCTGGCTTTCTTCTGACTGTTAAGCCTCAGTTTCCTCTTCCGGCTCTTTTCTTTCTACTCAGTCTCTAAATGCTGAAGGCTTCTGAGCTCCCTGCCTTCATCTTTTTTTTTTTTTTTTTTTAGCAACTTCATCATTTAATCCCCTCCAGCTTTCTTCAAACACTGAAGTCAACCCTGGTTAGGTCAAGGAATTTAACCCAAAGTTGTGCCTTGACTGTGTTTAACTTTACCTTTTTTTTTTTTTTTGGCAGTTTTCGGCCGGGGCTGGGTTTAAAACTGCCACCTCCAACATATGGGGCCGGTGCCCTACTCCTTTGAGCCAGAGGAGCCGTCCTTTACTTTTCTTTTTGTTGAACACCTGCCATCAGGTGCAGTGTTGGGAATCCCCTTCCCTCGCAACCTGGCTGAATTGCAGGAATAGTCCTTACTGGAAGCCTGTCCGTGCCCACACATGTGCTGTATTACAGTTACAACTGATGCATCACAGAACATTCAGAGGAGTTTGACACAGAAACCCCTGGCAATCCTGCTGCACTAGCACCAGTTCCATCCTATGAGCTCTGCTGGTCCTGTCTCTCCTGGGGAGTAACATAGAGATCACTCAGAAATATACAACCCCTCTGTCCCTTGACTTCTGAGCTCAGCAGACTATGTGTCCTCCTGTGTCACACAACGTCTTTGGCTCTGATTTTCACAGCTGGAGGTGGCCTCTGACCAGAGTCGGCTCAGTCATCCCTCCACTGAAAGTTGCCAGTTTTCAGGTATCATGAATGAAGGAGCAAAGAATTCACAGGTCGATTGTTCCCTTTGCTTTGAACTTCTTTGCAGACCGCTCACTCGAATTTGCTCCTATAAATGTAGGAAATAAAATCATCAGTTTCCACAGCAAACACAGTTTAGCTTGGGGATAACTTTTAGGTGGTCTTCTTTGGTGATAATTTTGAAGATGTGCTTTGTTTCCTGCAGAAGGATTCCTATAACACACGTAAGAAGGGCATTTGGATTTTGTGACTGAAATCACAGCCCCATGAAGATCTGCCTTTAAAAGCTTGGCTTGAATCATCTGTGGCTGCGTGTCAGGTTTAAGGCCATTGCACAGGTCCCTGATGTACTGTTTCCAGCGCTCATGCAGAGGGAGAAACAGGCCGTATCTCTGCTGCTCTGGTTTGATATCAAAGAGCTGCAGCTCCCTCCTCTGTCGGGCAGAAAGGCCTTTGGATTTCTTTCTCCTCTCCCTTCACTTGGGGCGAGTGAAGTACTCCAGAATGATGGCCTTGAGCTCCAGCTGGTCCTCAGGGGCTTGCTGGCTCATGTGGGCCGTGCTGCACTTCGGGAAGGCCTTCATGAAGGCCTCGGCCCGCCTGGCTCCCATCTGGACACGCGAGTCTTCTGCCTCTTTCTGAGAAAAGGCAGGTAGATCACACTTTTCATTTTCAGGCTGCTTCCGGCGCGCTCGGATTACGTAGCCTGCAGCCGTCGCTCTTTCCCTTTCCCCACTTTGTTCAGAAGCCATCGGACACCTAAACCTCTAATGTCAAAGTTCCCGCTGGAAAGGTTTCCTGTGCCCGCGGCAGGTAAGCGTGGCCCATAGGTCGACCTGCTCCGAATGGCCCCTTCATCCTTTCTCACCCTCTCTCCCTAGGATCTCACTCGCTGCTGCGGCCCAGCCCAGGTTGCTCTTCTGTGCTGCAACTTCAGATTTCTCTACCTACTCAACAGCTTCCTTATTTGGATGTCACTTGGGTAGTCTGGAGTCAACATAATCCGAATTTAACTCTCCCTGTCTTGGCTGTGCTGATACCACATTCTCCTGACAGCCCCTTTTCCTTCCTCAACACTCCATTATCCATCTTACTTTCCCTCTCCTCCTGCCAGAGCTGTGGGAAGGCTGAATTGGAAGTGTAACTTTCTGTAACCTATGGGGTGCTGAAGCTTCTTGGAATGAATCGGAAACAGGGTGCCGGTTTGCCCACGTTTTCATTCCTGTCTCCTGTAACTGGCCAAATGTCAATGAACCCCATTCTCAGTTGATATTTTGAATTTGAATATGTGACAAGAAAAAAATGATATTTATTTTCTCCACTGCCTGCTAGCACAGGATGTTTCAATGCAGAATGTGGATAATTCTTTAAGGCTGTGACATACTTGAAAATGGTGATAAGCAGTGGTTGGAATCTCAGACTTGGGGTCAGGTGCTGGGACAGACATATATTTCTAGAGGTTACACTGGAGAACAGAGAGGGACAGGAGTTGAGAAGCTGGAAAACAAAAACAGGGAAGAGAAAGATATTTGGGGAAAGAGACTTCTTTTTTCTTTCTTTCTTTCTTTCTTTTTCTTTTTTCTTTTTTTTGGAACAGTGTCTTGCTCTGTTGTCTGGGCTAGAAGGTAGTGGCATCATCATAGCTCACTGCAACCTCAAACTTCTAGGCTCAAGCAATTTTCCTGCCTCAGCTTCCCAAATAGCTGGGACTACGGGAACATGCCACCGCCCAGCTCATTGTTCTATCTTGTAGAGATGGGGTCCTATCTTACTCATGCTAGTCTTGAACTCCTGGTCTTAAGCAATCCTCCAACTTCAGCCTCCCAGAGTGGTAGGATTATAGGTGTGAGCCCACCATGCCCAGCAAGAGACTTTCTTTTCAGAAATCTTTTATTTGCTGATACCCCCTAAATTTACTTTTGTAGCTAAGACCTCTCTCCTGAGTTCGAGACTTGGAGCCATCTGGCAATTAAGCCTAGCATTTATAAAGCAATTCTTAACTACACCCCAGTTAACTAAGCTAAGCTCCTCACTTGAGTTACGTCTCACAGGCATCTCAAATTCAACCAAAACAATATTCCTCTTCTACCTGCCATTTACAGACCTCGCCATCTCACCACATGCACCGCTACTGTATTCCCTTCCTCTGTGATGAATTGGAAACCCTGCCCCCAACTCCTCAAAGCCTCCATCACTGCCTCTGTGTGGGAGCCTCTTATGCCCTCCAGAATCCACTCTGGTCTCTCTGCCCACTCATTTTTCATCTGTCTCCAGAGTGACTATTTCCTGAAACAGAACTGATGGTGGCAGTGTGAGGCTTAAAGGCCTCCATTGCTCCCGGCTGCTTTTAGGATAAAGACCAAATCCCTTTCTGTGGTCCTTTCCACCCCTATTTGGCCCTAGCCTACTCCACTACCTCATCTCATGTTTACCTTCTTTGCTCACCAAGCTTTCTTTCATTTTCTAGAACATCCTCAACACCTTCTAACTCTGGCACTCTTTCTGACCTGCCTGCTCTTTGGGTGGTAATGTTACAAAGCAGCTGGTTATGAAGGGACCACTTTGCTATAGAATGGAGGGAAGCAGGCTGGATGCAGTGGCTCAGGCTTGTAATCCCAGCACTCTGGGAGGCCAAGGCAGGTGAATTGCCTGAGCAAGAGTGAGACCCCATCTCAACTAAAAATAGAAAACCTAGGTAGGAGTTGTGGTAGGCACCTATAGTCTCAGCTATTTGGAAGACTGAGGCAACAGGATCATTTGAGCCTAAGAGTTTGAGGTTGCTGTGAGCTATGATGCCACAGCACTCTACCCAGGGTGGCAGAGTAAGACTCTGTCTAAAAAAAAAAAAAAGGTGAAGAAAGCACAGGTTCCATTACAGATGTTGAAAATTCTTTCTTCCTGACTGCTGGTTCTTCTCAACCAAGTATTCTGTGTGGAATTAAAAAGGGGCATATGCCATCCAAATTCCAAAGGACCAGGGAAACTACTGTACCCCCTCCACCTCACAGCTGGGATGAGGTTGAAGAGGCTTGTCAGGGAGGAGGAGCTCTAGTCTCAGCTCTGTGAGTCTCTGCTCCCTCCTGCCTATGGACTCTGGCTAGTGCTTGCCAGAGGCACCTGACGGCTCCACCTTAAACTGAACCCTCTGTAGCCCAAATTACAATAATTCAACAATTATGATTATTGTAATTAAGTTACAATAATTCAAAACAAATTGAATTACTCCAAAAAGATGCTTTATTATTTACTCAGTGGACATTTATTGAATGTCTACTATGTGCCAGGCAATGTCTTACCCACTGGACGCTACATACTAAATTTTATAGACAATGTACTCTACTGTAAATTCTATATATCATGTAGGTTAAAGTGAGTACCATACCTTTATTTTCTATCCTTTATATGTTATATTAAACATTGCACACTACATAGTCTATATACAATGAATAATATACACAATATATTACAAGAGTATTATGTATACTAAAACAATGTTTTGCCATACAGAGATTTATAATAGTAAATATACATTGAATGAATGAATATAATACTCACTCAGGCACCCTGTTATATTCTAGCAGAGCTTGGTTGTTGAGGATTTATTCTTCCAAATTCTTTAAGGGTGTTTTCCTTTTTTTTTTTAACCACCTGTTGTGGGTTCTTTGGACAGGTGAATTCATTGGCCTACCTCAGTCTGAGCTTTAGGACAGAATACACACGGACCCAAGTGTGTCCCAGGGACAGACAACTGGCAGTGAACCCCTAGAATTTCAAGGCCACCCCTCCTCCAAGCCCACGTGGAGAAGGGGCTAGCATGCTGCCAGGTTCCTAGTACTCTTTTGGTTTCTGGAGAACAAAGTTGGGAGGATCATGAAGTCCCAGAACTGGACAGAAAGGGTGTTAGTGACAGAGTGCCTAGCCCAACCCTCTCGGAAGTCACAGGCCCTACTCCCTACTTCCCAGATCATGTAAGACAGGCACAGGCTCTGACTGCTCTTTAATTCTTAGTGGCAACACTCTCTGCCCTGTTTTCTTCGGTTGTCCCCAGCTTCATTGTTTTTGGAACAGGTAGCCAGAAAGCTTGAGGTCCCTTTCTAAGTGTTTCACCCTCCTAAGGATGGATGAATGAATAGATGGATGGATGGAAGGAAGAAAGAGAGGTTTGGAGGATGGACGGTGTGTGGATGAATGAATGCACTGAAGGGTGGGTGAGTGGATGGATGGACCGAAGGATGGATAAAAAGGCCAGGGGCTGGAGACTGATATCTGCGCCGTGGTACCCGCGGTCCTCCTTCCTCTTCGGGTCGCGGCTCCTGCGCCCTGGCCAGCTGTGGCGCACTAAGGGAGCGTGCGGGCCAGCGGGAGACTTGCCCCCGTGTAGGGGCAGCGGCGAGGGTGAGAGGAGCTGAGGAGCGGGAAGTGGGGAGGGAGGGCCTTGGAGGCGGAGAGGAGCGGCGGGCCGGGAGAGGGCCCGGCGGAGGGGCAGCGGGCGCGGCGGGAGCTCGGCGCCGGCTGCAGCGCGGGCGGGCGCGGGGCCGGGATGTCGCCGCCGCCGCCTCCTCGCGGGCCGGGGCTGCGCCGCCGGGGCTGAGCCGCTGCCAAAGCCGCGAGCCCAGAGGCCGCCAGGCGCGCCCGCAAGGCGGGAGGATGGGCTGCGGCGGGAGCCGGGCGGATGCCATCGAGCCTCGCTACTACGAGAGCTGGACCCGGGAGACCGAGTCCACCTGGCTCACCTACACCGACTCGGACACGCCGCCCAGCGCCGCTGCCCCAGACAGCGGCCCTGAGGCGGGCGGCCTGCACACGGGTGAGTGAGCCGGGCTCTTGCAGACCCGGGCCGCGGGGAGAGCAGCGGGAGGACTGGGGGTGCTGGGGACAGCCAGCAGCCCAGTCCCCCAAAGAATTGATGGGGAGGGGGCAGAGACAGACACAGACTGGACCTGCCTGCGGATAGGCAGACAGACCCACGTCCAGGGAGCCGGGTCGATGAGACCGCCTTGCAGAGGACCGATCGAGTCCCTTGAGCTTCGGGGAACCCATCACTTCTTTGCTTGGCCATTGCTTGCTCACTGGCCAGGGATGGATGGGTGGGAGGACAGCCCCCCCTCTCCCGCACTCCTGTCCCTCCACCACCACACCCTCTGATCCGCCCAGGTTCGCCTCCACCCTCCTTTGGTCCATCTTCCCTCTGGCCACTTGCGTGGCCACCAGTTGGGTGACTTTTCCATCTACTGGCCACTTGGCATCTTCTTCTCGATTTATAGACCAGGCGCCTGACTGGGATTGCCTGGGTGGAGTCTTCCTCATCTCTTCCCCTGTCTTACCTCTGGGAAAGAAGCCCCCTTGCGGCTTCAAAAATCAGAACACAAGTTCAGGGCAGAATAAACGCACTCCTGCCCTATTGCTAGTTCTGCACTTGAGTTTACTTTTCAAGCAGTCCTTTCACAGTAAAGGACTTCCCTCCCTACCCCGTGGTGCCTCAGGGCTTTATATGCAGCAGGGCATAAAAGTGAATTTTGAGTATAAATTAAATACTCTTACCTGTCTCATTCCCCACCCAGCGCAAATCTGATAAGAGACGAAAAGAATTTTCTGATCCAGTCACAAGTCAGGATTTTTTCTTTTTGAAAGCAAGTACTAATAATTATGGCACAGAGGTGAAAACTGTTGCCATAGACTGATCTTAAATAAGAGATCCTGAGTTGCCGACATTTAAAGGGAAAAAAGCCTCACTATTTACTACATAGATAAACATAGATGTTATCAAAAGCTAGTTCAAGATTAAGATAAAATGTTTTAACTGTTTCCTGGCCTCTTTGTTGTTGGCATTTTTGAATAATGAAATCTAAAATAAAAAACAAAGTAGATTTGAAGCATAATGTATATTATATGGAGGAAGAAAGAAATGTGAAGTCCTTTAAAAGACTGATAATGCTAAATCCATGACTCCTCCATAAGACTTATCACTTTAATCTTGAGAATAGGTTTTCTCCATCTTTCAGGACCAAAGCTGGCTCCTTTTTCACACAAACTTTGTGATTTGCATTTTAAAAATTGAGAAATGTCTGTGAAAGCTGTTCAAGGATTAACACTGTATTTGTCTCTAATTTTTCTGACTCATGGTGGCAATCAGTGGTTATTTTGTATTGCTGATGCTTTCAGCAAGTTACCAAATGATGTATTGGCTGAATTCAGTGTCACAATGATGATAAGACATGAGCCTTCTAAAGGGACCTGATGTATGTTAGATGTAACAGCGTTTCCCAAGCAGGTGTGGTAGTTCTCAGCAGAGTCAAAGGCCAGAGCTGTACTCCGAGGAAATAAAGGTTAAACAATCTACCATGAAATAAACTATGGAATGGTTGCCTTGGTGACTGTCAGTATATAGTGTGCATGTGGATGCATGCATATGTATGGGTGTGGAGAATTATTATGTGATGGCTAAATATGTACATATATTGTTCTCACATCTTTCCAAACATTTAATTCATTTATTACTCTGCCATCCTAACTCATATTCCATCTGTCTTAATCAGGACCCTGAAACAGGTGGGGCCTGGGACGGGCACACTCAGTTATGGTTTCCTGCCCAATGTGGGACAGCCCAACCAGGCAGGTGGTCCTGAAGACCTGGATCCTTCAACCCCAGGACAGCACCCTGAGATCAGCAAGACTCTTAGATGGGCAGAGTCATTTCAATTCCTTAGAAATTCCTTTTAGTCTCAGGTAGAAGGACATTTCTGTATCAAGGCTTCCCTTAGAGTGTATTGACATTCCCTAGGGGTTTTGGAAGACTGGCTTGATTCCTGTGGACTTTTCAGATTGGGAACTGGTTGTAGTTAGTCAGAATGGGTCATCAGAGAAAGGTATAAATCTCTTGGGTTTCATTCACCCTGGGAGATTAGCCAGGATTTACACTTTTTATATTTTTCTTCTTCTCTGATCCCCCCACCCACCTCATTCACCCTCTGCAAGTGCTTTACCCATGAATTCAATGCCAAACTGCTGGAGGACACCTGCTGGCCCATGCCCACAGTGCCTGTGTTGAGATAGGAACCCAGAATGCCACTCTCTCCTGTTTATAGCAATCTTCTTCTGAAGGAGGAAGGGTCCAAGAAACAGCTGAATTCAGGAGACTCCAGATTGTAAAATCAACAGAAAATGTCTTTTTTACTAGAGTTCTAGAGCTGGAGAGGGTCTCTGGGGGGGGGGTCAGTTATCCAAAGCAAATGAGATTCCCAGTTCAATTGTCTCAATTGCCTCCCCAGCTTTTACCCTGAGTCCCCTTAGTATCAGGAATCCTTTCTGGGACCCTGGTCACTCTCTTTTAGTGTCAAATTGAAGCCGCCTCTTCTCCTGGTTATCTGATCCTCAGGATCTTGGAAGACAGGGAGTGGGTGTAATTCATCTTTGTCTTTTCTGTGCTGACTACACTGTGCACCACGTGTGACACAAAGTTGGGGCTCTATGATAATTTTCTGAATAAACAGGCACTCTCTCTGAACCTGCCCTCCATTCCTATCAGCTCTTCCTAAATTCCCTTCCTCTATGCTCTTCTTTGTAGTCTGTGCTATTGAATTTTTCCCATTTGAACCAGTTTAACCTAGGTTCTCCTAAGTGTCTTTCCGATCCCATAGCTTCTCTTTTAAAAGTCCCCCTAATCTTACTGTACTCCACTGAAACATGTGGCCTGGCCTAAAGATTTCGTTTCTCCTGTTGGTCTCCCACGCTTCAACTCCATTGCCATGTCTACTGAGAAGCCCTGTTTAAGCATACCTGCTTTTAAATCTCATATCAATTTCTCTTACCTCATCCAGATTGAGGACATGTCAAGTGACAGTAAATATTTGTTGAATGAATTCCGTATCTCACTGTGAATAGGGAAGGAGCAGTTTCCCAAAAGAGTTTCTTGCCACTCTTCCTTACTCAAAAAGTGATCCTTAGCCTCTGGTTCTTGTTCTTTAGAGATAATCTCCACCAGCCAGTAGAAATGAATTAAATTTTTAGATTTGATTATTATGCAGACTAGAATTTAAAACATAGCTGAAGCTTCAGTATTGGATATAGATTGCTTCTTTGTGTTACCAAAGTCTGTCTCTCTGTCACAAAAGGAAATTAAATTGGTTGGTCAAGAATGATTTTTGTCCTCATAAAAATCAGGGTGCTGGATTGATTTTTACTTCTGTTCTCTGATGGGGTCTCCAAAGAGAAAGGGAGTCTCTGAGGTTACCATGACCCAGCCTTGCTCAGCCATTCTATGCATTAATAACTTCCTAGCTTCACCTTGATATAATCACAAGTCTTTTAAATTGCATCCTTAACTGCCCCTTTTTGGACTGTTAGGGGGTTTTTGTTTTGTTTTGGTTTTGCTAATTTCCCTAGAGAATAAAACATTTTCAATTTCTCTAAAGTACAGGGTATCCATAAAGTTCATGTGCAATTTTGAATTGCACACTATTTTAAATTGTCCATGAACTTTATGGCTACCCTGTCATTCTACTTTATAGTTTTAACTTACTAAATAATTGCTTTAGTATAGTAGAAGTTTGCAGAGTTAGAGACTCATGGTAAAATGATTTACCTAAATAAACTGAAATATAGTCAAATAAAATGGAGAACACTTCACCTTACCATTTGCTAACATTTATTGATGATTTGCCCAGGGCCAGACACTTGCTGGGCACTTTATGTAAATTATCTCATTTAATTCTCACCTCCAAAATGAGATAGGAACTATCACCACCCTCTTTTTACAAGCGAGGGAATGAGGCTTGGAGTGTGTTTCCCATTTCAGCCTGGAATCCAGCTGTGTCTGATTCCAAACTGGTCCTCCTCAATATTGCCTTCCTGATTGATGGGGGATTAGCTATAGAATTCTTCATTTTATAGTTTATGAGACCCAGAGTCTAGTCTATGTCTTGAGTTTGCTCTTGGACAGCACAATTTTCTTTCTTTTTTTTTTTTTTTTGTTAACAGAGTAATGTTTAATTTGTATACTAACTACAAAAGAAGAATGGTCTTATTTGATATGTTTTTTAGAAACGTAATTACTGTATTCTTCTTTTTTTTTTTTCATTTTCTCAGTTATTGCTTTAAAACGTTCACATTCTACTCTTAGAAAGATTCACCTGTACCCCTATAAGATAAACCTCAAAAGTGATCCCTCCAAACCCCCTCCCTCCTCCCATTCCCTCCTCCCTCCTCCCTCCCCCCTCTACATGTTCTTAGGCTATTTGGTTATAGCTTTCATATAAAAGGTTTAAATTAGTCTCATAATAGGGGTGTGTACATTGGATACTTTTTTCTCCATTCTCGTGATACTTTGCTCAGAAGAA
>CAUYTI010084986.1:0-40322 GCA_963575145.1 Galago senegalensis
CTCTGTTAAGGATAGGGAAGGGCGCCCACTGGCGCCTCTTGCTCGCGCCCAGGTATCTCCGCCTAGCTCCTACAGTAGTTCAAAAAACGGGTTGGCGGGCCCACGCCACCAGGGCCCTCAAATATATGGGGCAGTGGAGGAGGCAACCCGAGGCCCAATGCCAAAGTGCGAGCCGTGGCCGACCTTCCGGCCACCCCACATGAACCCAGGAGAGCTACGCCCGGAAGCGCAGGGTTGGATCTCAAAGCTACATGCAGATTGATATTGACACCCTCCATGGGCCCGCAATTGATAGATGCTGATTTGTGCGGGCCACTCCCTCCAGATACCGTAGGGCTGCTCTTGGGGCGTAGCTCCGCTGCTCTCCAGGGCCTAATGGTTCACCCGGGGGTAATTGACTCAGACTTTACAGGCACTATCAAAATCATGGTATCTGCCCCGAAGGGACTGGTAGCTATTACACCTGGGGATCGGATAGCTCAGCTCCTTATTCTTCCCAGTAAGCATGGTCATTTCCCAGCAAAGCAATCCAACAGAGGCACAGGGGGTTTTGGCTCCAGCGGTACTGACCAGATCTACTTCTCAGCCCTCCTGCATGAGCGCCCCATGTGTGTTCTCAAGGTCAACGGGAAGCCTATTAATGGGCTCCTTGACACAGGGGCTGACAAGTCCATAATTAGTGAAAGAGACTGGCCTAAGGGATGGCCGGTCCAGCCATCAGCGCAGACTTTGAGAGGACTGGGGTATGCACAAGAACCAAATGTTAGTGCTGAGATCCTCACTTGGAGGGATGAGGAGGGTCACACGGGTACCTTTCAACCTTACGTGATGGCCCTTCCTGTCACACTGTGGGGGAGAGAAGTGCTAGAAGCTATGCAACTTCGCATCACAAATAACTTGTATTCACCCCAATCCAAAAGGTTGATGAAAGATATGGGGTACCCAGGCTATGGAGGACTGGGGAGCCAGAGGCAGGGAAAGCCTGAGCCCGTGCCACTCGACCTGGCTCGGGTAGACCTCCCCTCTGGGAAGGGACGGAGAGCGGGGCTGGGTTTTTCTTAGGGGCCACTGAGAAGATGCAGCCTATTTCAATCACATGGAGGACCTCGCAACCTGTGTGGGTACCCCAGTGGCCCCTTCCCAGTATCAAGTTACAGGCTGCACGAGAACTGGTGAAAGAACAGCTTCAGCTAGGACATATACAGCCATCTGTCTCGCCATGGAATTCCCCCATATTTGTCATCAAGAAAAGGTCTGGAAGATGGCGGTTATTGCATGATTTGAGAGCCATCAATAATCAGATGCAAATAATGGGTGCGGTGCAGCGCGGCCTGCCACTTCTCTCCGCGCTGCCCAGGGGATGGTCCCTTATAGTGCTTGACATAAGGGATTGCTTCTTTTCCATTCCTCTGCATCCTGATGATACACCTCGTTTTGCTTTCACGCTCCCTGCCATTAATCAAGAGGAACCTGACTCTAGATATGAATGGGTGGTTTTACCCCAGGGAATGGCCAATAGCCCCACCTTGTGCCAGTTATTCGTGGCCAAGGCTCTTCAACCCATACGAGAGCAATTCTCTTCTCTGAGAATCATTCATTATATGGATGATATTCTTTTGTGTGCTTCCCAGAAACAGGTGCTTGAAAAGGCTTTTGAACAGTTAGTAAAGACCTTGCAGAGTTTTGGGCTTCAGATTGCTCCTGAAAAGGTCCAGATGACAACCCCTGCCTCCTATCTCGGTGCAAAGATTCTTCCTCATTGTGTGAGCCCACAGAAAGTAACTTTAAGAACTGATCAATTACTCACGCTTAATGATTTTCAGCGATTATTAGGGGACATCCAATGGCTTCGACCTTTTTTGTCCCTTACTAATGGACAGTTGAGACCCTTATATGACATCCTCTTAGGGGACCCTGAACTCACTTCTCCAAGACACCTTACCCCTGCAGCCCGAGCTGCCCTGCGATTGGTCGAGGAAGCCATAGGAAAACAAACCCTTTCTCGAGTTGACACCGAGAAGCCCATATGTTTATGTATTCTTCATACTTCTGCACAACCTACGGGAGTACTGTGGCAGGATGGGGGGCCTCTCCTTTGGGTTCACCCTCGTATTTCACCTGCAAAGACGCTAGAGCATTATCCCACAGCTGTTGCAAGTTTAGCCCAGAAGGGCATCCAACTCTGTCAACAACATTTTGGCTGTTCTCCTGATACCTTAATTGTCCCCTACAATAAAGAACAGCAGGAGACCCTCGCAGCCGCACTAGATGAATGGGCCATTCTGCGGTGTACTTATTCAGGGGCTATTGACTGTCATTATCCTAAAAGTCCTCTTCTTCAATTTATATCTAAACATCCTATAATTTTCCCAAAACTCACAAGAGCCTGCCCTATCCCCGGAGCTTTAACGATCTTCACAGATGGCTCTAAGACGGGGAAGGGAGCCTTTGTGGTTGCCAACAGAGAGCCGGTTACCCTATCCTTTCCCCCGGCGTCAGCTCAGTTAATCGAACTGCAGGTGGTTATAGAGGTTTTAAAACGCTTTCCTGCTTTACCCCTCAACATTGTTTCCGATAGTCAGTATGTGGTTAATGCATTAGCCCAACTTGAGGTGGTAGGACCCATTAAGCCTGGTTCCACTATTGCTGCCCACCTTGAAGTAGCGCGACAGCTGATCTTACGGCGTTCTGCACCTTTTCATATACAACACATTAGAGCCCATAGCCAGCTTCCAGGGCCTTTGGCAGAAGGCAATGCTGCAGCTGATGCTGCATGTCGTGTGTGTTTTGTCTCTCAACCTTCAGATGTCTCCGAAGCCACTAAGTTTCATTCTCTTTTTCACATCAATGCGCGAACCCTGAGACACAAATTTCATATCACTCGGGAACAGGCCCGTAACATTGTTCTTTCCTGTCCCCATTGCTCAGTTGAAATTCCTCAAGTTTCCTGGGGTGTTAATCCACGAGGATTACTCCCTAACCACGTTTGGCAAATGGATGTCACCCATTTTGCTGAGTTTGGCAGACTCCAGTATGTGCATGTTTCTGTTGATACTGCTTCCCAGGTCATCTTCGCTTCTCTCCATACGGGAGAGGCCGCTAAAAACGTGAAGCAACACTGCCTTGCTGCTTGGGCAGCGTGGGGTCTTCCAAAAGCCATAAAAACAGACAATGGGCCCGCATATACCTCTCAAAGTTTTCGGATGTTCTGCGCCCAGTTTCATATTCATTTGTCTCATGGCCTGCCTTATAATCCACAAGCCCAAGGCATTGTGGAACGTGCCCATAGGACACTTAAAACCTGCTTACAAAAACAAAAAGGGGGAATAGCCTCCGGCTGCACCCCTCAGGAGCGTCTTCACCTTGCTCTCTTTACTCTAAATTTTTTGCACATTGATGACTCAGGGCGTAGCGCTGCTGAGCGCCATGGGGACCCTTGTCCAGCAGCACGTGGACAGGTGCGCTGGAAAAATATTCTCACAGGAAGATGGCATGGCCCTGACCCAGTCCTCACCTGGGCGAGAGGGGCGGTGTGTGTGTTTCCCCAGGACGCGGACAGCCCTATCTGGGTCCCGGAGCGCTTAACAAGGATCAGCAGGAACCAAAAGGATGAATTGGACGAAGACCCTGCTGCTGTTCCTGCTGCAGTTTCTCCCTCTGGGCCCGGTCAGAGCGGCCCGGTGGGCGGTTGTGAGTACATTCCCCCTACCCCTACCTGTGATTCATAATGCTTTGGTGTTTCCAAGGGTGTTCACCACCAACTCTTCCACAGGCCCCCTCTCTCTTCCGCATGTGGCCTTGGTTGCTCCTGTCGCCTCTCCTGTCAATATAAGTCTTAAGGGGCTGTTGTGTTTCACAGTAGAGCAAAAAGTAAGCCATGGCTGCGTCCACCTCTATAACCAGACCATGGGATGGTTGGATTCCCCACGTCCCAATAACGACTCGCTACTGGTAAAATGGCACATATCTGGCTGCCGTACCTCCGCTCGTTAAGAAAAAAGAAAATACCAGTGTGCCTCCTCAGAGCAGGTGGGCGCCCCACTGTAGAGGCGTCCGAGAAATTTCCCAGCCCTGGACGGGGTGCCAGGCATCTAGGGCAGGTTGGGTTGTGAAATCTTACTTTACATTCTCGCCCTACATTGGCACGCAGGCTAATGAGACTTTCCAGGGATACAACTGGACTTACCAGAGCCCTACACAGAGCAGACCTAGTAACCCTTTTGATATTTGGCTGCTCTGTGGTGTCAATGGCACGTGTACTGACATCAGTGCTATGGCCTTCATTAAGGGAGGACAACATGGCAACGCTTCCTTCCAATGGAACGCTAGCTCAAAATTTGAGAGTAGTCTTCAAGTGCTTGCCCCTGGACAGAATGTTTCCTTCCAGCCTACACCTGTTTGCCTTTCTGCTCCTTTTATTTTCCTGGTTAGTAATACTGGTGATAACTCCTCTGACTCTCTCCACTGCACTAATGTGTCTTGCTTTTATGCCGAATGCTGGAATGCTACTGAGTTTTCGGTTGCAGTAGTAACGAGACTGCCTCGGTTCGTGCCGGTTCCGGTTCAGACTCCTGATGGGGCCTTGACCATGCCCAGAAAAAAGAGAGATTTTGGCATCACCGCAGCCATCGTGACTGCGGTTGCAGTGTCCGCTGCGGCTGCTGCCGTAGCAGCAGCCAGCCTAGCCATGGTGATTCCCACCGCACAGACGCTCAATAACCTGTCTGCAGGGGTTTCAGAAGCTCTCGACACCCAGATGCGAGTCAACGAACAGATGAAGGCCGGCATAATGCTATTAAACCAGCGCGTAGATCTAGTGCAAGAACAGATAGATACCATGTTGCAGGTCGCCCAGCTCGGCTGTGAGTGGAGGCTCCCTGGACTGTGTATAACCTCCATTCAGTATCGGAATATCAGCTTAGCAGCCAACCTGTCTAGGCAGCTTTCTCGACAATTGGCAGGGAACTGGTCTGCGAATATGGACAAAATGCTTTTCCAGCTTAGGGCTTCCATAACCCATATTAACTCTACTAGAGTAGACCTCGCAATGTCAGAAGGGATTTGGGGATGGATACTATCTGCCACTTCCACCCTCAAGCAGTGGGCAGGCATGGGGGCGCTAGGAGTCCTCCTACTTCTGGGGATCCTGGCTGGGTGTTGGTGTCTCTGCCGCCTGCGCAGGCAACAGCAGGTGCAACAGGCCCTGTTTATGCGGGCCTTCGCTGCCCTGGAAGCTGGACAGGAATGCAATGTGTGGCTAAACATGCTGGAGGGGTAGTCAAAGACGGGTAAGGATTCTCGGGCCCGCCTACCGACCTAAGACAGAGGCCTGGGCATGCTCCTAGTACCCTCAATGACGGGTAAGGAGGTAGTGGCGCCGGGAACGACCTAAGACAGACACCCTCCCTTGTCTACAAAAGAAAAAAGGGGGAATTGGGTACACATCAATGGTGGCAATCTCTCTCTAATATAAATACCTGGTTGGATACAGTGACAGTCCCTTTCAACCAAACAAAGATCATGTACATTGAATAGTGAAACATTCTTCCTGGAAACTTTTTCAGAATCACGGATCATTAAGCTAAATGGTTCAAGTGTTTTGGTAATGGTCCATGCCAAAGTCTCTTCTCTCAGTTTCCTAATTATCTATATCACCCTACATGACATTATACCCTATGGGACAACGGCTTCGTGCCCAAATGATTCATGTTCAATCAAAGAGTGTTAGACGCATTAACACCTTTCCTTACACTCAAATCCCTTAGCATATTTCATTGATGAATATGCATGATGTGTAGAAATTTTATATTTTCTGTGGGAGAAATGCTTATTAAAAACATTGTTAAAGAACTTGTATTCTGTGCTCAGAGAGAGGGAAACTTCTAAATCTCAGCAAAGTGATTTGAGATTTAAATTCTTTACTTCTGTTAAAATTCTCTTTTGTTCCTATTCGGTGAGTGTATTGTGGTAACAAGTTTCTAACCTGTCCTAGAAGAGTTACTCTGGCAACCTTCAGACTATTTCAAGTCAAATGTAGCCAATATCATCTAGTTTATAAAAGTTGCAAATTGAAGAGGAGTGAAGCTGAGGTAGCAACCAATAAGAGAGCAAGGTCAAAGATGCAACCCATCTACAGGCCCATTTGTGCTACAGGCACAGGAAGCAGAAAAATGATCACCAACCTTTCTGATTGCATATGTAAGTATCATCAATATACAGGCACTACTGTCCAGATACATTGTGTATATAATAAAACAGAATCAACAAAGTTTAATGTTGAGCTAAAGATCAAACAATGTAAACTTCATTAACTTGTTACTCATTTTTTTCTTGTTTCATTTCTCCTCTTATTCATTTATTTTTATTAAATCATAACTGTATTCATTAATGCATGTATTGGGTACAATTTGCTGATTTTATATATAATTAGGAATTCTTATATTAAGCTGGTTAACATAACCTTCATCTCACTTACTTATTTGTTGTGTTAAGACATTTATAGTCCACTCTTAATAGTTTTGACCTGTATGGGTATTTGGTGGGAACTTGCTACTCATTTTTACTTTCTATTACCACTAGCAAGTATCTTAGGGCACAATATAATACGTGTATATACTCCAGGCAAGATTTATTTCTCATAATAATTAATGCAGATTTATATTTAAGTCTGTTAGGTAAGTTTGACCCTTGGCATATATTCTCCTTTTGATGGAAAAGGGGGTTCAAGTGACAGATGATGAGATTGCATCAGGAAAGGAAAGGGCACAAACGCTGCCTTTTTCTTGCCATTTGCTCAGGCTCACATTTTAGTATTGTCTTTACTCCACACTCTCATAGCAGGAGTCTTGTTTGTGAGGATTTGGAGGCAACCAAACACAAGTTCTGCAAATCCAATTGACAGGCACAAGCCTGTGATCAAGAACAGGTAGAAGGGAGCTCTGGCGAAGCTTTCTGTACCAAAGGTGTGCTTCTTGCCTCGAGATGTCTGGACTCATCCCGTGTCTGTCCGCACGGACGTGCAGGAGAACTTGCCAGAGTTGCACTGTCAGCCCAGAGTAACTCTCAGTTAAGTTGTTTTCTATTATATAATTTGGCTTAAAATACAAACATAAAATGATATAGTAATACTTTGTTACAGGACCTCAACGAATAAGCTGAAATTCTTCCTGGGGCCCTATGTTAGGCTAACAACAGCTCCCAAAGGCAGGACCTCATCCTATGATCTCAGCAAATTGTGTTATCTGATTTGGAAAAGGAACCTTGCAGATTTAATTAAATTGAGAATAATGACATGAGACTATCCTGGATTATCTAGTGGGCCCTAAGAACCATCACTATGTCCTTCTAATAGAGAGGCTGAGGGGGATTAGGTGTGTGTATGTACACACACACACAGACACACACACACACACGGGAAGAGGCCACGTGGCCAGAGAGGCAGAGATTGGAGTGATACAGCCACAAGGGATGCTGGCAGCCCCTGGACGCTGAAAGAAACAGGAGTGTTTTCTCTTTCAGGGTTCCTGCTATGTGTACAGCCTGCTGACACCTTGGTTTTAGACCACTGGTCCCCAGAACTGTGATAATAATATCTGTTGTTTTAAGTCAGTAAATAAATAATAAATAATACTAAATATCTGTTGTGTTAAGTCAGTAAATTTGAAACAATTAGTTATGGTAGCCACAGGAAACTCACACTGGCACCAAGTAGCTTAGAAATTACTGAATTGCAATGTAAATAAGTACACAGGGAAAGGAATGGGTGTCATTTTGTGACTCCTCAGTGGGGAAGCACTGGCATTATAATTTTGTGGGGGATCAGGCAAGATGGGTCTAGCTCTTAAAAGGCACAAGGAATAAGCTTCTATTTTCTTGAGTAAAGAAGACACAGAGGCTGTTAGTAAGTGCTGAAGACCCTGTTGAAGATCTTAACATTCTTGCCATGTTATGTCTCTCTGACAACAAACACCTATGGTTTGATATATAGTCTTCTTTTTATGGAAAAGAAGTGGAGACTCAAAGATACCAAATAACTCGTCCAAGATCAAACAGCTTGTGAGAGTGTGTAAACGTGTGGTAAATGGTAAATGTAAGTAGGAAAAAGGGCTTCCATCCTGCGTCACAGGGTCCCTTGTATATATAAAAAGTGAGCATGATTGGCAGTGATTTGTATAACTCCCTGCACTGCAATGAACTAAACGTGTGCTCCTGCTGTCTCCTCCATTCAGGAAAAATTAGCACAGTCCCTTGGAGCACATAAACCAGGATCACTCAGGTGTGGATTGTGCTATAAAAAAAAAAAAAAAATAGCCTTGGACATTGTCGAAGGCCAAGAACCTTCTTCATATTCTAAAGATTACATACACTGTTTTCATCTTTGATGTTCTTCCCCAGGGACCTACTCATGTGATTTCATTAACTAATTAGCAGAATATGTGTTTTTTTTTTAATACTCAAGGAAACATTCTACTGTCATTCACTTATGACGTTAGCTAAAGTCATCATAAAATGTAACCCTGTGTTTCATTGTCCTACAAGTCATGCTGTGCCGCGTGTCACAGGGAGAAACATGCAGCAAAGCTGTAACAGACCCTGTTAGTGGCATCAGCGACACCTCAGGCTAAGCTCTTAAATTCTTTTCTAAACCCACTGTGCTTTGGTGACCGCAGAATTTGCAAAGGTCTTTGAACAGGTAAAACCAGAATTCCTTCTCTCAATAGCAGGATTATGGGATTCAGTTCTATCTGTAAATCAGTCCATTGCATCCTGACCCCACACCTTCCACAGGCAATAGGGAGGTGGCCCCAACACATACGGAGCATGTGCGCAGGTCATCTCTGTCCTGAGTCCCATCAGCAGGGACCAGCTACTCCTTTTCTGCCCTTGCTCCCATCTGGCCTGTGCCCGGGTTTTCTTTCCTTGCTAAAGGCCCCTAGCATGTCTCCACAGTTGGTACCCACTTCCAGCTTTTTTGTCTTCTCTTTCTCACTTCTCTATGGAGACCTTGGCTCAGACTCTGTCTGGCTCATTGTCCCAGGGAATTTTGAGTTCTAGCACATTGGTGGGGACTCTGATCTGGCCACCCGACCTCACTGTGTACAGGCATTTGTAGTTCTAGCTAGTTGAGAGTCTTACAGGGGTTCTCAAGCTCACATGTTCTTAAGGGCTGTGATCAGCGTCTTCTGGTCTAGACAATATACTAAACAATAGCACCTCCCAGGCTCCAGTGAGGCACAATCTGAAAGATACAGATATAGAAATACATAAATTCAGTAGCAATTATAAACATAATGATAGAAACATGAGGCAGAGAAATTGTAGGAAAAAGAGAACGATCAACCTTAGTTAAAGATCAGGGATATCTTTGCTGAAGAAACTAAAACTATCTTGGCATTTAAGCAATGAGTAGGAATTCCCCAAACAGGCAGAGAGAAGGATATTTACCTAATTTGAAGGAAAAACAGAGTAACAGCGCCATAATGTGAGTTACTAAACCAAAAAACAAGGATGTCAGAAGGACCAACAGGGTCAGCCTGAAATTCTTGGGCAAGGATCAGAGGTCCCCAAAGCATGCAAAGTGGAATGTAAAGCCGTAATAATGACTTTTGGAAAATATTTATATGCTGAAGTTTTCAATTTCAAAATATTTTTTAAGAAATCCCTTTTTTTCTGAGACCTTGAATCAATGGACAGGAAAGAAATTATACCCCTGTTTCCCTGGCTGGGCAGGCTGGCAGAAGAACACGGCTGGGTTCCTTTTCTTTGTTCCTGGCTTCAGAATCCTGCAAAACTGTCGTTAAGAAATGAGGTTCCTATATTGAATTTGCTTCAGTAACCCAGGTTCTTTGTTGAAACTGATGGCTCCATGTCCGGTATTTAAGGATAGGGATTGGGTGCAGTACATGTCCACACCTGGCTCCATATGTCTAATCCAATCTGGTTCCTGGTGAAAGCTAGCTCTGTGCTTTTTAATATTTATGTGAAAGAGACATATCATAAGAGGGAAATTCAATTTATATAAAATGCAAATTTCAAAGTTACAGGACCACAGCAGGGGAAGATATTTTTGGATTTACGAGAAGAGGCCTGTTCTTTGGTGTCAAACCCAGATTCTACCACTAATTAGATATGGAATGGTGAGAAGTTTGTTCAGTCTCTTGGAGTTTTCATGTCTTGAACTTTAAAATTGGGACAGACACAAACAGATTATTTTTAGAAATTGGGATAAGATGTCATAACAAATATAAGGTCAGCGTTGATCAGTGAGGTAGAGGATAGAGCCTTGGCACACTTAGCAGGGTCCAAATTGTGGCACTGCCATGTAGCAGGTGCGAGACCCCGGCAGGTTAATTATGCTTGCTATACTTCATGTTCTTCAATTTAAAACTGAAACAGCAATGGCCCCAGCCTTGTAGAGATTGTGTGTGAGAAAACAAAGGGTCAATACCTATGAATTACTGTCTTGTCTGGATCATAATAATGGCCCAGTCAGTAGTGGCTATTCACATTGTTAGGTATCTGGAATGTACGAATAGTCAATAAATAATAGTTAGGGGATGATAGACCTTGATGAACTTGAAGAGGAGTTTCTGGGGCCGGAAGTGTTCTTGAATCTTGGCATGGGACTGGGTAAGTCAGCTAGAAAAGAACAAGGCTGAATCCAGGTGAGACTGGGAAGAAAAAGCCACGTGAAAGAGCAAGCTGCCCACCGCGGGGACAAACCGCACTCGGCAGGCTGCCCACCGCGGGGACAAACCGCACTCGGCAGGCTGCCCACCGCGGGGAGAAACCGCACTCCACAGGCTGCCCACCGCGGGGAGCACCCGCACTCGGCAGGCTGCCCATCGCGGGGAGAAACCGCACTCGGCAAGCTGCCCACCGCGGGGAGAAACTGCAGTGAAAACCGAAGCCTGTCTGGAGGCCTCCCCCTAAAATGAAGAGAGACGCTTTACGATGGAATCCCATACTGATTCTCTAAGGCAGGGGTCCTCAAACTTTTTAAATAAGGGGCCAGTTCACTGTCCCTCAGACCACTGGAGGGCCAGACTGCGGGCCGAGGACGAGTCGGCTGCTAAGCAGGACAGGCAGCAGAGGCAAAAACACCCGCGGGCGGGATAAATGTCCTCAGCCAGGCCGCATGTGGCCCGCGAGCTGTAGTTTGAGGGCACCTGCTCTAAGACAATGGAGAATGGGAGAGCCAAGTCCAGGTGTGTGTCTGATTTATCATAGAACACAATGACAGTAAAAGCTGACCCAAGTCAACCATCACATTTCTATCTATGGGCATTAAATAGTCACTTTTTGGTAGAAATTATTCTCATGCTGTGTGTCTGAAAAAGGACTGACAAGAATCCACAAAGGCTTCCAAGAAAATCAGCAAGAAACAAACAAACAAAAAAAAACCTCATTATAATGTGGGCAAAAAAAAACATGAATAGAAACTTTTCTAATGGCCAAAAAAAAAAAAGTCACAAAAAAATGTTCAGCAACACTATGTGAAATGCAAATCAAAACCACAGTAAGATATCACCTAACCCCAGTGAGAATGGCTCATATTAAAAAGTCCCCAAACAACAGATGCAGGTGTGGAAGTGGAGAGGAAAAAACTCCTACACGCTGTCAGTGGACTGAAACTACTACAAACTCTATGGAGAATTGTGCGGAGATACCTCAGAGGATGTAAAGTAAACCTAAAGTTGGATCCAGCAATCCCCTTGCCGGGTATATACCCAAGGGGAAAAGGGAACTTTATACAAAGGGCATCTGTACTCATGTTCATATCTGCACAATTTACTATTGCAAAGATGTGAGAGCAACCCAAGTGCCCACCAATGCACAAATGAGTTAATAAAATGGGTATGTGCTCACCACCCAGGACTACTCAGCCATTAAAAAAAAAAAAAAAAAAAAAAATGCTGCTTTTTATATTTCGGGACAACCGGGAGGAAAGTGAAAACCATTCCTCTAAGTGAAAGATCACAAGAATGGAGAAATAAACACATGCACTCAACACCAAATTGGAACTAATCAATCAACACTTAAGTGCACATATAGAAACAAATCTTGATTAAAATCAAGCTGGGGGAAATAGGGAAGGGGGAAACTCACACCTATTGGGTGCAGTGCCCACTATCTGGGTGAAAGGCACACTTATATGTATAACTTTGACTCAATCTGTACAAAACAAAATATGCAAACAAAACATCTATACCCCCAAACATTCTGGGGGGAAAGAAGTCTCTTACCCACAGGACGTTATCACAGGTTTGGGACTTACATCAGGACCTCGTTCACTGCAAAAACAAAATAAAACATACACTAAAAGGTCAAAAATATATACTATCAATTACAAAAAAAAATGCTATCACTAGAGAAACATAATTTAATGGCACCAATACTACAAAAGACAATGTAGGCGTTAAGGCCGTGAGAAAGTTTATTTTATTTTTCCTAACCATGTATGTAACTATACTGGACTCTGCCATCAGAGAGCAAGGTTGACAGTTTTCCCATCCTGCAGAAATGGTTTGTACATGTATCATTTGAAGTACAAACTCTTTTTCCCCTCAAGATTGTCACCTATCCAATAGGAATATACAAATAAAAACTGCAGTGAGCTATTTTCCCCAAGGCTTAAAAAATCAGATTGCCTATATCAGAAAAAAGTGCTTTATTCATGGAGTTGTTCAACCCTATCTTCTGTAGAAGAGTATGAGATAATCCTCACGTTACCAGGTGGCCCTCAATGGGGACTCCACATGCAGTTTTATTACTTACTTGCTCTACACGCAGATGATCAAATGTCAAATGATATGCTTTATTCCACTCTAATAAGAGGGCAGAGCAAATGTATACAGATTAATGTAAACTGGCATCTTTGTTCAAAAAATTCTTTTCCTGCTGCGGCAGCATCTGTTGCAGAGTATTCTATCAAAAATGACAGAGAATTACTTGGACTAAGGATAGTTAATTCTCCAGCACCTTACAGATGGAGCAGCTCTTAAAGACGGAACCTCACTTCAGCTTTTATCCCCAATTTTGAGCAGTGTTGACACACGTGCACATACACACACAAACACACACACAGAGTAACATCACATCACTCTTCTATGGCCTGAGATAATAGAAGTTAATGAAACAAATCCATAAAGCGATCCTGTGATGAAGAATATGAGACTCAGGTAGCTCTAGGTCTGGAGCCTCATTGAGAATGTCCAGATACCACTGTGTCTCTAGAGCAGTCCAGACAGGACTGGGAAATATGCTCCTTAACACCCCCAAGTAAGGAAACCCGGGCTAAGGATAGCAGTCAGCACTCAGATATTCTGCTCCTCCTTAGGAGCCAAGAGACTTAGACAGGAAATGCAGGTAATTTACCTTTTTAAGGGAGGCTCATCTGGGCACCATTCTTGTCTACAATAGTCAGGTGGGGGCCATCCAGCCCAGACATGCTTGAGGCTTTCATCAACTCACACTTTGATGTACTCTACAGATACAGTATTAGTTCTGGAATTGAAAGCATGGGCGTATTACTCCAAAGTTATATTTCTTCTGTGTAATTTTATAAAACAATTATAAACGTCATGAAAAAATGAGTCATTCCATAAGTAAATAAACCTCTAAATTCTGCAAATCTCTGAATTCTTCCCAAGTGTGTTGTGATGTCCTCATTTCACTTTTGTCTCCCTTGGGAGATGATACTCATATTCTCTGTTTTCTTGCTACATGAGAGAAGGTTCTTGCACTTTGTTTATTTGCTTTTTCAATTGCACACCAAGCTGGGTGTCTCTGGCATGACATTTAAATCCAACTGGTTATTTCCACTAGGACATATAAAATGTTGGCCACAAGTACATTCTGAGGGTATGTTTTTTCTTTCTTTGTATGATGCTATACTTTTTTGGTTTTATTTTAGTTTAGTTTTTTATTAAATCATAACTGTGTACATTGATGCATTTATGGTGTTCAGTGTACTGATTTTTTTTTCAGTGTACTGATTTGATATACAATGTGCAATTCGTACATCAAACTGATTAGCACATTCATCACCTCGCTTACCTCTTTGTTGTGGTAAAACTAAATTATACTCTTTTCTTAATAGTTTTGAAATGTATCATTGCATTAGGCACATTAATGTGAGTTTTCTTTTTCTCTTATCAGCTACCTTTTCCTCACAATTGGATGGATAATAAACTCCTCTCTATTAAGAGAAATGAGTAGCTTTCTGACCGAGGTTTGAGCTGAGGGTGAATACCTCCTCTAGACAGATCTGTGATGAAAAACCACATCTTTCATATAAAATACACAGTGATAGCAACAACAAGGGCCTTTTCATCTGCATTAACATTCTGTGCCTGCTGTCGTGAGGGATTCATGAGCATTTCTTTTCTTATCCTATACCTGGGATGCACTCAATATAATGATAAAACATAGTTGGATTTATATGAATACAATGAATTTTAAGTTAAAATATTGCTCTACCTCCGGGAAAGCTCTGTGGGGATTCATTTCAGGCCTGTGTGTCTATCTGATGTGCTTGTGTTGAATACGAGAGTCAATACCTGTCTCATCACTAGCTTCTCATCAAAAAATAAAGCAAGGGATGTTTGAGGTCTCTTTCCAATGCTTACTTTTGGCCCCCAAAGTTTTACTCATGTACATACATGTATATATAAATATTTAAAAATTTGGTTTTAGAAGTACTCTTTTCTAAACTTTGAAAATATGGATAGTTGTAGAGGCTAAAAAGGGAATATTTTCTTTTATTTTTAAAAATTAACTCTGTATCTGTGGTAAGAGGCATTTGCACTCAAAATTATCACGTTCACATACAAGAAACCTACAGCTAAATCATACTAAATGGGAAAAAATGGGAAGCATTCCTGCTAAGACCTGGAACTAGACAAGGTTGCCCACTCTTACCACTTTTATTCAACATAGTGCTGGACATTCTCACGGGAACAATCGGGAAAGAAGGAAATCAGGGTGATCTAACTGGGGAAAGAAGAGATCAAACTATCACTCTTTGCTGATAGTATGATCTTATATCTAGAAATCCTCAACAATTCAACAAAGAACTCCTGGAATTGATAAATAAATTCTTTAAGGTCTCAATGTACAAAATTAGTATACACATATCAGTTGCTCCCATATATGGCAACAATAGTCAAGCTGAGAATCAAATCAAAGATGCAATATTTTTCATAGTTCTATCACTGTAGGGAGAACTATGATATATGGGGGAATAAAATCATCAAGGATGTAAACAGATGGAAAAATATTCCATGTGATGGATCAGCAGAATCAACATTGTTAAATGTCTGTACTACCAAAAGTGATTTACCGATTCAGTGCAATACTCATTAAAATTTCAATGTTATTTCTTACAGATCTAGAAAAAATAGGTCTATGTTTTGTATGTAACCAGAAAATATCCTGAAAAATCAACATAAGCTTACATAATAAGAACAAATTCAGAGGCATCATTTTACAAGACTTCAAGCTATAAGGCTATATAGGCTAACCAAAACAACATGACACTGGTACAAAAAGAGAGACATAGATCTCTGCATCAGAAATGAGAATCCAGATACGAAACCATCCTCATATTCCCATCTACTCTCTCACAAAGCAGACAAGAACACTCAATGGGGAAAAGGATCCCTATTCAATAAATGAGGTTGGGAAAATTAAATAGCCACATGTAAAAAATTAAACTAGGATCTGTACCTCTCACCTCTCACCTCTCACAAAAGTTAATTAATAATGGATAAAGGACCAAAACCTAAGGGATGAAACTATAAGATCTAGAAGAAAGTGTTGGAACAACTCTTCATGGATATCAGCCTAGGGAAGGAATTCATGAAGAAGCCATCAGAGCAACAATTAAAAAAAAGTAAACAGGACTTGATCAAGTTAAAGGTTTGTGCACAACCAAGGACACAATGAATAGAGTAAATCGACAATCTACAGAATTGGAAAAAAATATCTGCATGCTACACATCTAATAAAGGACTGATAACTAGAATATACAGACAACTCAAGAAAATCTACAAGAAAAAAACCAAAACACTTCCCTAAAAGACATGAACAAAAACTTTTCAAAGGAAGACAGTCTAATGGCCAACAGACACATGACAAAATGTTCAACATCTCTAACCATCAGGAGAAAGAGTTTCTATCAGAATAGGAGTGATGATGGAAAGTGTTCTTGTCTAAAAATGAGAGGTGCTTATGTGTTCTGCTTTAACTTTGGGCATGTTAAGAACCTTGTATAAGTATCAGTTTCCTTGTTTGAATATTAATCTTAAAATTTTCCATTTAAGTGTACCAGGAAAATTAAAGAGAGTGTGTAAAAATTCCTAAGTTGCAAACCTCAGTAATTTCTAATAAAATTGTAGTAAATTGCAGAACACAATAAATGTGATTTCAATCACTACCTGTGTATCTGACTCTGTTTTGGCTTCTACAACAAAATACTAGAAAGTATCACCATCAGAAATTAATTTGTCATGATTTTTTCTTTCTGGGAAGTTCAAGATCAAGGCACTGGCAAATTCAGTGTTTGGTAAGCATTGCTTTCTGAGGAGTAGACAGTCCTCCTTTGCTGTCTTCTCACATGGTGGAAGAGACTACAGTACTTCTTTTATAAGGTCATTGATCTAATTCATGAGCATTCTGCCCTCACAACCTAGTCATCTCCGAAAATTTCCACCTTTTAATGTTATGACCTTGGGAGTAAGTATTTCAACATATGAATTTTGGAAGGGCATGAGTTTTCACATCATATTACTTTGGTAATGAATCCTAAAATTTCAGTAGTTTAACAAAGTAACAGGGCCAGGCTCAGTGGCTCATGCCTGTAAGATTAGCACTTTGGAAGGCGGAGGCCAGTGGAGTGCCTCACAGGTTCGAGATCAGCCTGAGCAACAGTTAGACCTCCACCCTAAGAATAGCAGAGTGATATTGTGGTAGGTACCTGTAGTCCCAGCTACTTGGGAGGCTGAGGCAAGAGAATTGCTTGAGCCCAAGATGTGATGTTGCTGTGAGCTGTGATGCTATGGCACTCTCCCAGGGCAAAAGTGAGACTCTGTCTAAAAAAAAAAAAAAAAAAAGAACCAAACAAATAAACAAATAAAATAATGACTTCTTGTCCAGCTAATGAATTACTATTAAGAGGGAACTCTGTTTCAGTGATAGAGACAATTTCTGTCTTATTGCTCGTGACATATGGTCTTGGAGCAATTTACATATAGCTGGTAATAAAAAATAATAATAAACAAGGTACACCAACTTCTTACAAATCCATGATAAGTGACTTGGGTAAACGTAGAGGAAGGAAAGCATGGTAAGGGTAGGTTGTGGCAGGCCAGCTGTCTCTCAGTGACTACTTCAAACAGTGAGGAGATGATGGATTTTATGGAGAGCAAGGTGTCTCTGCTATAACCACACTGCAACATTTGGATAAACTAATCCTTCAGTGTTGAGCCTGAAGGATCAGAGAGCTCAGCAAAGTTAAAATCACTTAGGTTATTATAAAATATACCTGAATTCCTGGAACTTGGGCTCTATTTTGAAGTTATATAACTCATATGTTAAGTGTACCTGATGGGAAACAGAGTTCAGGGCAAGTGGTGATCAATCAACAACCCTCTCCAGATACTTCAGCTTTATAGTAGATCCATTCAACCAATTTAATGGAGGGATAAATGCTATAGAAGTGATAAAAGTGCTCTCCTGGAAACAGGTGAGGATTTTGATTAAAATGAAAAAGGTGAATTAGCCAAAGAAAGGAAAAGGAGAAAAGAGAAAAGAAGAAGGAAAGGGAAGGAGAAGCAAAGGAAATGAGGAGGAAAGGAGGGAGGGATGAAGAAAGGGTAAATGAGTTGAGAATGAAATTTCTATGAGTTCAGTAACTGGGAAAGCTAGTTTTCATTCAGCATGTATCTGCAAATGCTGATTCCTTTCAGCTTATCTTTTTAGCATATAAATGGAGAGAAAAGGGTAAAAGCCTAGGGCCTTCCTCAGGTAAAGAGTTCAATAGAAAATCGCATAAAGATGAGACTCAAAAAATCTATATTGTAAGTGAAAGGTGAAAAAGAAATAAACCTGTGCAGAAGAGGACCACAAAAACTCCATGACATTCTTGAAATCATCTGTAAATGGGGAGGTAAAAAGCTCTGAGAATCACAATTAAATTTTCACATGATTTCTGGCCTGAAAACTTGCTAATTGAATCAAAATTTGCTATTGACAAAGGCTTTTTAACTGAGTAAGTGACTGAGAAAAAAAAGTAATTTAAGTGAAATATAGAACATTTAGTTCATAGTATGTTGTATTTTAGTACTTAGAGTGCACTAAGATGAAATTTTCCAGTAGGAATTTAAATTTAAATTTTGGTCTATAACTTAAACACTAGCTTGAAGTCCGGCTACAAATTAGGGGACAGGGGGAATTATATCTATGCTGATTCAGTGCCACAAAAACTGGAAGAAGACTGCTACTTTCAAAAATTGATGTATTTGGGCAGTGCCTGTGGCTCAGTGAATGGGGAGCCGGCCCCATATACCGAGGGTGGTGGGTTCAAACCCAGCCCCAGCCAAACTGCAACAAAAAAATAGACAGGTATTGTGGTGGGTAGCTGTACTCCCACCTACTCTGGAGTCTGAGGCAAGAGAATAACCTGAGACCAAGAGCTGGAGATTGCTGTGAGCTGTGAAGTCACAGCACTCTATGGAGGGTGACAAAGTGAGACTCTGTCTCTACAAAAAAAAAAAAAAAAGATGTATTAATTCTAATAGACTCTTTAATTGAGGAAATTAGAAAATGTAGATTCAGTTAAAGACAAAAGAAAAAGACAAAGAGAGAGCATGGTCATTAGAATGTCAAGGACACTATGAAAAGTGCTATAGAAATAGCCTGATGAACGTCAGTTGTGACTTTAAGTAGAAAAATACAGTTATGCAGAAAAGAAGCAGAGAAATAGTTTACTGACAACATTCTACGATGTTAGTGCTTCCCTTTGGCCAAATCTAACGTAAAATCTGGGTGATGAAGCCTATAGCATCAATTTTTTGAATATCAGAAAAGGAAAGTGAATATCGAAGGCCTGTTGGAGAATATTCAACAACCAGGATAAGAAAGGACAAAACTAGAGATAACAGAAAAATATATACATTTCCTGAAAAGAAAAACTACAACACACCAGGCCAATAAAATGGTTCTATATTATCAAAGATGAAAATGTCAACAAATTTAGTTTAAAGATATAGCTTTCTCATTACCAATTCATGAATAGGGCAGAATTCTACCTATGATAAAGAAAGATGCTTTGTTGAGGTGAGTAGAGGGGTGAGCCTTATAGGCAGAAAAGCTTGAAAAAAACAGAAACGGGGAAAAACCCCAGTACATAATTGTCAAGTCATGGAAGCAGCCCAAGTACCCATTGACTCATAAATGGATTAACAAATTATGGTATATGTATACCAGGGAATACTATAGAGCCATAAAACGATGAAGACTTTATATCTTTTATGTTTAGCTGGATGGATGTGGGACATATTCTTAGTAAAGTATCTCAAAAATGGATGAAAAAGTATCCAATGTACTCAATACTACTATGAAATCAATATATAATCACCTACACATTCAAACGACTAATAAAACATAACTAAAGCCCAAAAAGAAGGAGAAAAGGGGAGGGGAGGAATGAGGCTGAGAGGAGGGAGGATATTTGGTGGGACCTCACCTAATGTGTGTAATGCAATGGTACACCTCGAAACCATTAAGAGTAGAGTATAAATGTCTTAACACAACAAATAAGTAAGTGAGGTGATGGTTATGCTAATCAGTTCGATGTAAGCCTTCCCCATTGTATATCACAATGCATAGCACATTATACCCCTTATGGGGTATAATGCATTTATATGCATTAATGTACACAGCTATGACTTAATAAAGAAAAAAATTTAAAATAGATTGGTTGTTTTAAAGTTACATTCCTTACATGGTTTAAAGTCAGGTTTGCAGGCCCCTGCTTGCTGTCAGTCTTCTAGGCATTTTTTTTTTTTTAATGACCCATTAATTGGTTCAGTTCAATTCTACGGAATCCAGGGCAAGTGACAACATCCTATTGGATCTATCAGGACTTTTAGGGAACTCCATTCAAAATAATAGCCCCCTATAAATTTCATTTATGTTCTCCCTATAAGGATGAGGCTGCAATCCACAAAGGGGGCTCTTCCCAGGGTAAAGTAGTACCCAGAACAAAAAGACCATGAAAGAAAGAATCCTGAAGCCTGGCCTGGCTGGAAGTGGCAACACTAACATGATGGAGTGAAAGTAACTTTGCTTCACTGTACCCCAGAGGAAACTGAAAACAAATATCTAGGGCCAAGGTTATCACCAGCAGTATTCCAGAGTTTAAATCTAAAGCTGAAACAATCCTCAGATACATAGAAAAGTGAAAAAATCTGAGAAAATGGCAAAAGAAACAGATTTCTCTGTCTACACTGTCCCTCCCTTGATCTATCAGGCACCATGCACAGAAATTTTTTTTCTGGACTTAATAGATTGTATACTCGAAAAAGTAGAATTGAGGCAAATAGCAAATTTTCCCATCATCTTGGGTTCTGTTACAAGAAAGCCATTCTTGCACTAATTTATCTATAAGGGATATTTCCTTTTAGAGGAAAAAAAAATCTTAAGGGAGGCTGTAGACAAAGACAGGAAGCAGGACTGAAAGTACCAGCCCCCAAATTCTGTTTTTTATCCCATTGGAAAAAAATTGCCAAATCAGAGTGCCTATTCAGCAGCCCTGTGCTGTAAGAGGCATGCTCCAGTGATCTTCTGGGCACAAACCCACAGCAACCCTTCCCTCTTAGCCAAGATATCCTTTGTGAAACCCTCCCCTTCAGGATGGTCAGTGCTCCTAACATATGTGAGAGGCTTTAGCCTTTAAAACTAAAGGCTCCATATAGTGCTAAAAAGGCAACAGTGATCTGGGATTAATGGGACTCACAGGGAACTCAAAGAATCTCTAAGCAAACGTATTTTAGAAAGACCAAAAGAAACCAGACATTGAAGACTGGAATAAATAACTAATTCATTACTGTGAAGCCATAGGCATGTATCTATAATAAACAACAGCAAGCTGGGAACCATCACTTTCCCAGATTGGCAAAGGAAGGAGCCAGGGATCAACCACAAAGAAATGGTGATATTTGAGTTCTCAGATACAAATTTCAAAATAACAGTTCTAAAGAAACTCAGAATATCCCAAGGTAACACAGAAAGCAATTCAGAAATATATCACAGAAATTTAACAAAGAGATTGAAATTAGAAAAAAGAAATCTGGAGATCTGAGAAATAAATTTGCTGAACTGAAATATGCAGTAGAGGCTCACAAAAAAAGAATGGTTCACACAGGAGAAAAAATCAGTGAGCTTAAAGACAGGATAATGAAAAATACAAAGACAAAAATAATGACAAGGAATTAGGAACACCTGCATGATGTAGAGTATAACTTCAAAGAGCAAATCTAAATTACTGGCATTCCAAGAGCAAGGGTAGAAGACTTATTCAGTATTACTAATAACATTAACCAAGGCCAGGCACAGTGGATGATGCCTGTAATGTTAGCACTCTGGGAGACAGAGATGGGTTAATCATCTCAGCTCAAGAGTTTGAGAACAGCCTGAGCAGGAGCAAGACCACACCTCTAAAACTATCTGGGTATTGTGGTGGGTCATATAGTCTTAGTTACTTGGGAAGCTGAGGCAAGAGAATCACATGAGCCCAAGAGTTTGAGGATGCTGTGAACTATGATGCCATAGCACTCTACCAAGGGTGACAAAGACTCTGTCTCAACACACACACACACACACACACACACACAAAGCAAACAAAAAACTCCCACCAGTAACAGAAACCTTTCTAAACCTAGAGAAAAATATAAATGTATAGGTACAAGAAGGTAAGATATCCCTAAACAGATTCAATCCTAATAAGACTACTCTAAGTCATGTTAAAATTCAGCTCTCAAGTGTCAATGATACAGAGGATCCTCAAAGCAGTAAGAGAAAAGAAGCAATTAATACATAAGGAACCTCCAATTTATCTGGCAACAGACCTCTCAGGGAAACCCATGTAGGACAGAAGAGACTAGGAAAAGATAATTGAAATTCTGAAGAAAAAAAAAAGCCTCAGGCAACCAAGAATACTGAATCAAGCACAACTTTCTTTAAATGTGAAGGAGGGAATTCATCATTACCAGATCTGTCTTACAAGGCATGCTAAAAAATTTGAAAAGAAAAGTGCTAAAAGAAAATACTGTGAAAAAAGAAAATATTTGACAGTATAAAACTCACTGTCAAAACTAAGTACGTGGACAAAATCAGAATTCTTTAATACTGTAATTATTGTGTATGATCCAATGATATCTCAAATATAAAGACTAAAAATATGTTTGCCAAAATTAATAACTACAATGTGTTAAGAGATAAGCAATATAAAAAGACATAAATTAAGATAAGAAAAAGTCAAAATGATGGGGATTGAGTAAAGTTTAAAGTTTTTCCATTGTTTCTTTCTTTGTTGCTTTTCTTTTCAATCACCAGTTTAAAATTATTCATTATCCATAAGATGGTTTTGGTAAGCCTAATGGTAACCACAAAGTAAAGCAAAACTTATAAGAGATACACACATACAACAAGCAGTGGATTAAACCTACTACCATAAAAAAATCATTTAACCACAAAGAAAAACATAAAAATTAAGAAAGGGGGGGAGTTATAAAATAACCAGAAAACAGGTAACAATTAATGATAGCATTAAATGTAAATGGACTAAATTCTCCAATTAAAATATGTGGAGTAATTGAATGATAAAGAAAAATAGACCCAAATATATACTTCTCATTAGAAACTGACTTTTCTAATAGGGAAGACGGAAAGTGAAGGAATGGAGAAAAGTATTTCAAGCAAATGAAAACAAGAAAGAGCAAGATTAATTATACTCATGTAAGATAAAATAGATTTCAAGTTAAAGACTGTAAATAGAAACAAAGAATATCAATATATAATAACAAAGGGGTCAATTTAGAAAGAATATATAAGAAGTATAAACATATATATATATATATATATATATATATGAAACCAGCACCAATGTACCCAAACATATAATGGAAAAATTAATAAATTTAAAAGGACAGGGAGACTGAAATACAAAGAAAGTCTGGGACTTTAATACCTCATTCTAAATAATAGAAAGATTATCTAGACAGAATTTTAACAATGAAACATCAGACATAAACAACACTCTAGACTAACTGGACCTAACTGACTGTTCTGGAACATTTCAGCAACTACAGAATACATTGTTTTCATCAGCATATTGAACAGTCTTAAGATAGACAATATGTCAGGTCACAGAACAAGTCTCAATAATTTTTTAAAAGTTAATGTCATATCAAGTATCTTTTTTGACAATAGAATTAAACTAGAAATTAGTAATAAGAAGAAATTTGGAAACTATACAAAAACGTGGGAAAAAACATGTCCCTACATAACCATTGGGTCAACGAAGAAACTAAGCAGGAAATTTTAAAAATTCTTGGAGCAAATGAAAACACCACATACCACAATCTATGGGGTACAGATAAAGAAATTCTGAGATGGAAGTTAATAATAAAAAATGCTTACATGAGAAAAGCAAAAATATTTCAAATAAAGAATTTGCACCTAATTATGCACCTCAAGAAACTAGAAAAACAAGAACAAATCAAATCTAAAACTAGTGGAAGGAATTACACAAAAAGAAATCAGGGAAGAAAGAAATGAAATAAATAGTAAAAAAATACAAAAGATCAATGAAATGAAGAGTGTTTTTATTTTAAAGACAAAATTGGAAAGTCATTAGCAAGGCTAACTAAAAATAAAGAAGCCAAAACAGAGGGGGCCAAACAAAATAAAAAATTTAAAAGGAAAAAAAATTTTAAAAGGTTCCATAACAATCCACACTATAGAAACATAAAGGATCACTAAAAAACTGTTATAAATAGCTGCATGCCATCAAATTGAAAGAAATAGAAAAATTAATTACTAAACACACACAACTTACCAAAATCTAACCATGAAAAATATAAAATCTGAATGGAATAGTAACAAGTAACAAAATCAAACCAGTAAAATAATTCTTCCATCAAAGCAAAGCCCAAAACCTGAGAAACTCAATGCTAAATTTTACCCAAAATGTAATGAATAACTTATGCCAATTCTCCTTAAACTATTATAAAAAAATTGAAGATGATAGAACATTTAAAAATTTATCTTATTTTGGGTGATGCCTGTGGCTCAAAGGAGTAGGGTGCCGGCCCCATATGCTGGGGGTGGTGGGTTGAAAACCCAGCCCCGGCCAAAAACTGCAAAAAAAGGAAACAAAGAATTATTTTATTTAACCTGCATTACTTTTATACAAAAGCCAGACAAGGACATAACAAAAATATAAAACTACCACTCTGTATCCCTACGAATGTAGATGCAAAAGTCTTTTAAAAAATAAAGACTAAAGACCAGTGGGAGACTAAAAAGATTATTGATCATGACTCTTCCCAGAAATTCAAGGATGGTTCAACATATGCAAGTCATTAAACATAAAACATTGTATTAACAGGATCAAGGACAAAAAAACATGTCAATTCAATAGATGCTAAAAAAAGTATTTGACAAAATTTAACATCCCTATATGATTAAAGCAGGTTGTAAAAGGAATATAATTCAAAAATATTAAAGGCTGTATATGAAAAACTCACATTGCATCAAATGCAATGGGTAAAATTGAAAGCCTTTCCTCTAAGATATAAAACAACACAAAAAAGAACACTTGCACCAACTGTATTCAACATAGTCACGGACTTCCTAACCAGAGCAATTATACAAAAGAAAAATATGAAGGGCATTCAAATTGGAAAGGAACAAGTCAGATTAAATTCCTTCACAGACAACATGATACTATATTTAGAAAAACCTAAATATTCCATCTAAAAACTGTTAGAACTTATAAATAAACTCAGTAATTTGGCAGGATACAAGTTCAAAAATCAGTAGCATTTCATATGCTGACAGCAAATAAACAGAAAAAGAAATCAAACAATCTACTCCATTTACAACAGCGACATAACACAGAAAGTACTTACGTTTAAAATTAATCAAAGAAGTGAAAAATCTTTCTAGAAAACAGACTAACTGGACCTAACTGACATTAACATTATGTTGATGAAAGAATTTGAAGAGAACACACACGCATACTAGGAACAGCATCCCATGTTCGTGTGTTAGAAGAATTAATATTGTTAAAATGACAGTAATACTCAAAGAGATCTACAGTTTCAATGCAATCTCTAGCAAAACACCAATTAGATTCTTAGATTAGAAGAATCTCAGCAAACACCAATTAGATTCTGCCTAGAAGTAGAAAAAAATATCCTAAGATATATATGCCACCACAGAAGACTCCAAATAGCCAAAGAAATACTGTGCAAAAAGAACAAGGCTGGGAGCATCACAACACTTGGCTTCGAAATGTAGGAGAAGCTGCTGTGACTGAAACAGCATGATATTGGTATAATAACAGACATAGCTATACAAATGGAGCAGAATTGAGAACACTGAAATAAATTTATGCATTTACAGCAAACTCATTATTGACAACCGTGCTAAGAACACTGAAAAAAGGCAGTGTCTTCAATAAATGGTTTTGAAAGACTGGGTTATCATGTGCAGAATAGTGAAGCCACACCTCTGTCTCTCATCATGTCCTAAAGTCAAATCAAAGTACATCAAATTACTTATATTTAAGACCTGAAACTGTGATAATTTTCTTATAGGAAGAATTATGGATGAAACATTTCAGGGCATTAGTCCAGGTAAAGACTTTTGGTGGGCTCGGCACCCATAGCACAGTGGTTATGGTGCCAGTCACACACACTAAGGTTGGAGGGTAGGAAGCTGGCCCAGGCCAGCTAAAAACAATGACAACTGCAACAAACAATAGCCAGGCACTGTGGTGGGTGCCTTTAGTCCCAGCTACTTGGGAGGCTGAGGCAAGAGAATCACTTAAGCCTAAGAGTTTGAGGTTGCTGTGAGTTGTCATGCCATAGCACTCTACCCAGGGCCATAGCTGAGACTCTGTCTCAAAAAAACAAACAACAACAACAAAAAACCTTTTTGTGGAAGAACTCAAAAACAAAGATAACAAAAGCAAAAAGAAGCACTTGGAATTACATCATGCTAAAAAGCTTTTGCACAACAAAGAAAACAATTATCAAAGTGAGAGACAAATTTTTGCAACCTCTCCATCTATATTAAAAACCCAAATATATGAAGAACCCAAATATACTAAAAATGAACAAAAAACCTGAAAAGACATTTCTTGAGAGGAAGTATCCACACAGCCAACAGGTATATGAAAAAATGTTAAACATCACTGATTATCAGGCTAATATAAATCAAAACCACAATGAGATATTACATCACCTCAGTTAAAATGGATTTTATCAAAAAAGACAAAATACAATGAATTCCAGAGAGGATGTGGAGAAAGAGGAACCCTCATACATTGTTAAGGGAAATAAAAATTAATACATCCATTGTGGTACAGATAGAGAGTGGAATATTATTCAACCATAAAAAGAATGAAATCCTGTCATTGGCAGCAATTTGATGGAACTAGAGATTATTACATTGAGTGAAATAAGCTAAGCATAGAAATATTGATGACACATGTCCTTACATGTGGGAGCTACAAAAATGCATCTCATGGAGACAGAGAGTTGCGTGGTGGTTACTTGAAGGTAGGGAGAATAGCGTGGAGGGAGCATGTAGAGGGGATGGTTAGTGGACATAAAACCAGTTAGAATATTGTTAGAGAGTACAGTAGAGTAATGATAATTCACAGTGATGTATTGTATAATTTTAAACAACTGGAAAAGATTCCTAAAGAAATTTAAAATAGAACTACCATTTGGTCCAAAAGTTCCTGTTCTGGCTTTTTACCCAAAGGAGAGGAAATCACCTCATAAAGATATCTGTACTCCCATGTCTACTGCAACAGTATTCACAATAGACATGATATAGAAACAATGTAAACATCCGTCGATGGATTAATGGATAAAGAAAATATAGTGTGTGTGTGTACAGATACATACATAATTTCTTTATTTTTCACTATATATAGTGTGTGTGTGTATTTCTCCATACATGTGTGTATACATGTACATTTCAGTGAAATTTTATTCAGCCCTTAAAAAAGAGCCCGTGCTATTTCTCACATAAATGGGCCTGGAGGACCCGGGAAGTGATGCCTAGAGAAGAAGTGGGAAGTCAGAGGTCAGAGGATCAAAATAGCAATGATGTGTGAGGAGTAAGTTTGGAGACCGAAGGCACAACATGAAGAACACAACTGTATTATATTAAGGATTGTTGCTAAATATGTAGAATTTTAGCTGTTTTTATCACTCATAAAAAACCTATGAGAGATTATGGACATATTAATCTGCTTTGCTATGGTAACCACTTTGCTATCTATATGTATACCATAACTTCATGTTGTAAACTTCCAATATGCACAATAGAATTTCTCTAAACAATTACAACAACAAAATAGTGGAATAAAGTAGTGGATATTTTCAGTCCCTATTGCTCTTAATTTTTAAAAGATTAAGAAAATTATTGGAGTATCCAATGTACACACCCCTATTATGAGACTAATTTAAACCTTTTATATGAAAGCTATAACCAAATAGCCTAAGAACATGTAGAGGGGGGAGGGAGAAGGGAGGGGGGAATGGGAGGCGGGAGGGTGTTTGGAGGGATCGCTTTTGAGGTTTGTCTTATAGGGTTACAGGTGAATCTTTCTAAGAGTAGAATGTGAACGTTTTAAAGCAATAACTGAGAAAATGACATGAAGACTGTGTTCACCAGTTTGATGGAAGTATTTCAGAATGCATGTGAAAACCCCACACTGTACCCCAGAAGAGTATCAATGTACATAGTTAACATTCAATAAAAAAAAAAAAAGAAAAGAAAAGGAAGGGAAGTGTGGATTCTCCGGATGAAAAGGGCCCAAGTTGTTTTCAGACCCAAGCTGTTCCTGAAAAACTTACCCAATACTTGTTTGTACCCCTCATGTCATGATTTGTGAGCTCATGTACCTTAAGTTAGCATGTACCATCACCCTGAATTGTGTAACCCCTTATGATGTACCCCATCCTATGATCATGAAGTTATGTACTCATGATGTATCTTGTGATTATGAGCCAATATATACCCCCACCTTGCAACCCCCTGCCTTAACCACTGTGATTGGCTTCTGTATTGCGCTAGCTTGCTGAGCACGCATGACTATGCAGAATAATGGTATAAAAGGGCTTTTCACCTGCCACTTGAGGCTGCTTGCCTATATGGTAGCAGCCTGCCTGCAGATGTGTCAAATTATCAATAAATTTCTACTAATTAATTACAAATGGTGCTGGGAGAACTGGCTGGAGACCTGCAGAAGACTGAAACTGGACCATCACCTTTCATTACTAACAAAAATTGATTATCACTGGATAAAAGATTTAAACTTAAGACATGAAAATATAAAAATACTAGAAGAGAGTGCAGGGAAAACACTTAAAGAAATTGGCCCGGGAAAATATTTTATGAGGAGGACTCCCTGCCAATTGAAGCAACACCAAAAATATATTACTGGGATCTGATTAAACTAAAAAGCTTCTGCACAGCCAAGATTACTGTAAGTAAAGAAAACTAACAGTCTTCATAATGGGAGAAGATTTTTGCAGGTTATGTTTCCAACAAAGGTCTGATAACTAGAATACACAGAGAACTCAAAATAATCAATAAGAAAAAAAAAAACCATTTCTTTGTGGATAGGAGACATGAACAGAGGGTCTCTGAAGATGATAGGCAAATGGCCAACAAACACATGAAAAAAATGCTCAACATCTTTAATCTTCAGAGAAAAGCAAATCAAAACCACTTTGAGATATCATCTAACTCTAGTAAGACTAACCCACATAACAAAATCCCCAAACTACAGGTGTTGGTGTAGATGTAGAAAGAAAGGAACACTTCTACAGTGCTGGTGGGATTGCAAACTAATTCGGCCTTTTTGGAAAGAAATTTGAAGAATTCTCAAGAAACTGAAGTAGACCTACTGCTTGATCGTGCAATTCCTCTATTAGGTATCTCCCCAGATGATTAAAAATCATTTTACAGCAAAGACATTTGCACCACAATGTTTATTGCAGCCCAATTCATAATTGCCAAGTCATGGAAGCAATCCAAATGCCCATCAACCCATGAATGGATTAACAAATTGTGGTATATGTACACATGGAATACTATAGCCATAAAAAGATGGAGACTTTACATCTTTTATGTTTACCTGCATGGAACTGAAACATATTCTTTCTTTCTTTTTTTGGCCAGGTCCAGGTTTGAACCCACCACCTTTGGTATATAGGGCCAGCACCCTACTCCTTTGAGCCACAGACGTTGCCCCAAAATATATTCTTTTCAATAAAGTATCTCAAGAATGGGGAAAAAAGTATCCAATGTACTCAATACTATGATGAAACCAATATATAATCACCTACACATTCATACATATGATAAAACACAACCATGGTCCAGAAAGAAGCAGGGAAGAGGAGGGAGAGGGGAGGGGAGAGGGTAGGAGGAGGGAGGGTATTTGGTGGGGCCTCACCTATTATACACAATGCAATGGTACATTTCAAAACTATCAAGAATAGAGAATAAATGTCTGACCACAACAAGTAAGTGAGGTGATGGTTATGTTAATCAGTTTGATGTAAGCATTCCACATTGTATATCAAATCAGCACACTGTACCTCATAAGTGTACACAGTTATGATATAAATATAATATAAAAAAGATATAAATGTAATATAAAAAATAAAGAAGCTGATCCCTCCATATCTTTGTAAAGAACAACAACAAAAAAAATTTAATGCCAAGGAGCTGTTGATTTCTGATATAAATGAGTATATAATAAATGTTAAGGACTAATAGCTGGGATGATAGTTCTATCAGCAGCATTCTAAAAAGGTATTTTTAGAATGGCTACATTCTCACACAAAAGAAAGTTTTCAGTATCCTATAAATTCAGTATTCTGGGATTAATGGACACTGCCCCTAAAATTCTCATACCTTAGAATGTTTTTTTTTCTTTCATAAATAAGAAGAAAGTGTGATAATTCAAATATATTTCAAAACTCATCAATAAGATGTTTATGAATGAAATTCAAGAGCTATGTATGTTAGTAAGTCATTTTATATTGTTATTATGAAATTTATATTTATTTGTTTCATTTTTATCTATAAAATTTATCAAATTTGTGTATTGTTCTAATATTTACAGAGACCTTAACCAAAAAAATGCACAAAATTACAAATTTTTTAATGAAAATATCAAATAATAAATAATCTGCAGATGAAACTTTGAATCATCTGAACATTCTTTTCCTGATTAACAATTCACCCAGTGGCAATAATGTTTTTTGATGTTGCAACATGCAAGAATATATCAATTTCATGTGAAGGCATAACAATGCATTTTATTAGCTAGTAATTTTTAATGAAAAATTAATGAATCAAATGCACCTCAGGTTTCTGGATAATGATGTATCTCTCATTCACGTGTATTTTTGATACACTCATGATGCTGGTTTATGCTCACCTCTATTTCTTGCTACAAAAAGAAGATGCTACTGAATGTTACAAATCTAATTATGGGATATGCCTAAAGCTACAACAGCACCTATTAGATCTATAATAAAGTTGCAGGCATCACAAGGATCTCTATTAGGTTGAATAATATGAAATGGCCAACTACAAAAATGGTAATTTCGTTTAATAAGTCTAATACATTTTCTCTCAGTTCTAATGTACACAGACACACATGTACTCCTCCCTGACATGCACACGACACACAAACACACACACACACACACACACACACCCTCAACATATTTTTTTCCCCAGGTCCAATCATATAATATTGGCTTTAATCTATTTTCCAGTTCTCCTCACTGACAGATGGTGGGAAAGAAGTCACTACATCTGCTATAAAGAAGAAAATATACAAAAAAAAAAAAACTTAAGTGGAAAAAAACGAAAGTAAATCAATCACTAATTTCTAAGTGCATAACAGAATATAACAAATAAAATACAAATGATAGTTTTAAGACATATAAATTTGGAAATTGAATGGCTTCATGACCATATATTATAAAACATTCCAGAAATTGTGTGAAGAGCTCCAGTTTATCACCTTGCTTGCCAGAGGAATAACACTATAATCTCAAATCTCTCAGCCTTTCTCTGTTATTAATGAAGTTAAAAGAGAGTTTTATCCTGTCTTCTCCAACTATTTCAGGGATGGAATTTTGAAGTTTCATTTTATGTTTCTGTGATAAATGGCCTTGTAATTATTTTACATATTTTATATTTATAGATTACATATATATCTTACACTTCCAATGTAATATGAAGTACTAAGTTGACCTTTCAAAAATATGGTATGTATTATAAGATGGTGATGCTATGGTATTTCTTTCTGATCTTAACTAAGGTTCTTCTCCTATGTGTATTATTGGAAAACAGATTGTGTTCTAAAAACAGTTCTACTAAAAACAACTTTAATTCATAGAAACAGAGGCATAGCAAAAGAAAAGGACAGGGCTTCCTGGCATAATTTTGGGAGCAGGTCTCTCTAGTATTGTTACCCAGAGTTTGGTATATAATCTCAAGGCTGCTTTGGAAAAAAAAAAAACTGGTTTCTGAGAAGGAAAGGAAAATTTATTATTTTGCAGGCAAAAAAGGAAACATGGCAGACTGTCCATCTCAATATACTGATTTTTTTCCTAAACATAAGCAGAACCCCAGAACTTTCAAAGGGAGAGCCTATTGTCATTCACCTACCAGTTAATGTCCTATCTCTGCTCAAGACAAAAGTGTGACCTCTCTCCCCTTGTGAGGCCTCCCTGGATCAGCCAGTAGGCCAGCCTCCACGCCCACCTTCTATAGTGAAAAAGAACAAAACAGAAAACAACTTACTGGTTACTTTGCTAATGTGATAGAAATTGCAGAATGGAAAATCAATGAATGCAAAAACAGCTGGACTATGTGTCACAAGTTTATTATTCAATGACTAATATATGATTTGAAAAAAAAAAAGAAAGAAAAAGAACCAAAGACATTCCTTTACTCCTCCGGACTGCCACAGACCTGAACTGCAGGTCTCACTGTACAAAAAGCATTTTATTTTATTTTACTTTTGAGACAGAGTCTCATTATGTAACCCTGGATAGAGTACTGTAGCGTCACATCTCACAGCAACCTCCAACTCTTGGGCTCAAGTGATTCTCTTGCCTCAGCCCCTCCAAATGGCTGGGCCTACAGGCACTCACCACAATGCCTGGCTATATTTTTGTTGCAGTTGTCATTGTTGGTTAGCAGGTCCGGGGCAGGTTTGAACCTGCCAACTTCAGTGTATGTGGTTGGCGCCGTAACCACTGTGCTATGGGCATCAAGCCAGAAGTTTACTTTTTTTTTATATTGCAGTTTTTGGCCAGGGCTGGGTTTGAACCCACCACCTCCAGTATATGGGGCCGGTGCCCTACTCCTTTGAGCTACAGGCACCACCCAGTTTACTTTTCTTTTTATTCAGATACAGAGTCTCACTATGTCACCCTTGCTAGAGCACTGTGGCGTCACTGCTCACAGCAACCTCAAAGTCTTTGGCTTAAGGGATTCTCTTGCCTCACCTTCCCAAGTAGCTGGGACTACAGGAAGCTGGTAAAATACCCGGCTATTTTGGGATGTAGTTGTCATTGTTGTTTAGCTGGCTTAGGCCGGGTTCGAACCCAAGACCCTCAGTGTATGCAGCTGAGGGTCCCACTTTGCAATGGGCGCCAAGCCCAAAAAACATTTTAAAGAAACAGAAAACAATTTTGCCATTTTTTTTAGGCCTTTCCCCATTCTCTGTTACAGTGTTACTATTGATACAGGGTTCTACAACTTCCTCAGGGCTGGACAGTGACCACCCCACCCCTTTTCTAGGCCTTGGGTGAGCTCTGAAATTGGTCTCGCCACACTTTCCCACAGCAAGGCCCAAACAGGCCCCTTTACAGGTCACACCCTCTAGGCTCTAGCTTGGTCAGGAACAAACCATCGTGGTGTGTTCTGGGCAGTTCCTCCTTGTATAGGGGTACATACCTTAATTCCTTGCCTAAGGCAAAAACTACAAGGACCACATTCCTGTGCTTAATTTTAGGACTATTTTCTGCCTACAGACCTCTGGCCCATTGTGCGCCACAAGTTGACACACTTCCCCCAAACCTAGGGTGACCAGACTTCCTGCTTTTGGCGGGACAGTCCTGCTTTTGACAATTTGTCCTGCGTCCCACGGCATTTTTAAAAAGTCTCGATTTTTGGAAAGAATGCATGAACAGGTGGGAGAACAAGAAGGGAATATACAGTTTTCAGCTGCCATGTGGCTATTTTGCCAGAATATGTGTTTTATATTATTTTTGTTAATTTTATAATGTTAAACTATAATAATAACAAATAATTGCTGAGAAGTGATTATCTAGAACTGCTTATCAAAGTTTGCATTGTCCTCAGGCCCCGCCCTGCCTTGTCCCCTGCCCCGCCCCTGCACCCCCTCCCCACCGCCATGTTATCCCGCCTTACCCATGTTAAAATCTGGTCACCCTACCCAAACCCCCTGCACCTGCAGCATTAACCCCACTAGACTGGTGGCACACAGTGTCCCACTCCTGTAATCAGCCCTCTGGGAGGCCAAGGCCAGTGGATTGATGGAGCTCAGGAGCTCCAGACCCCTCTGAGCAAGAGAGAGATCCTGGCTCTACTAAAAATAGGAAAACCCCCCGCTGGGTGTTGTGACAGGTGCCTGTAGTCCCAGATACTCTGATGACTGAAGCCAGAGGATTTCTGAAGCCCAAGAGTTTGAGGTTGCTGTGAGTTATGATGCCAAGGCATTCTATCCAGGGCAAGAGAGTGAGACCCTGTCTCAAGAAAAATAAAAATAAAAAATAAACCCCCTAGACTGAAGACTCAGGGGGCTTCCACTTGTATTCCCCCCATCCCTGACGGAGGTTCTGTTTCCCCTCTTTTGCTTCTCCTTCTTTTGTTATTAAACTTTCTTTTTATTTTTGTAAGAAATATATTTAATATATTCAGAACAGTAGGGAAACTAAGTTAATTTTGAAAATATAGAAGGTCTAGCTTGCTAGCAAATCATCAACTCTTCTGAACTGATGTTTGAATACACTATTTTCATTTCCTTCTAAGTAGGTACACACACACGTGCATTTCTTCCTTTATAGTTCCCTTACAAAAGGTTTATTTTTAGCTTGATATATTGTATATTGTATTCAATGTGAATCTGAACAAAACATCTATATGTGTTCAATTGACCCAGAAAAGGGCCATGTGCAAAGATAAATATTGAGTAAAATTTTATAGTCATTTAGAATGTAAAGGTATGGCTTTAAATCATACTCCCACATTATCTTTATTATGACCCTATGTTACTATCTCCGTAGTTACAGAAAAGAGGAAGCAATATCAAATAGAGACTATGAGACCAATATTTTAAAATTGAAAGTTTAAGTCCTCAAAAAAAGATTATTGGCAGAGTAATATTTCATTCATTGCACAATACTGTTAAAACATTAAAAGAACGTTTAAATTTTATTTTTGTTTTTTTTTCCCTTTGGTGCAGACTCTCACTCTATTGTCCCAGGTAGAGTGCCTTAGAATCATACCGCACAGCAACTCAAATTCTTGGACTCAAACTATCCCCTTGCTTTAGCCTCCCGAGTAGCTGAGACTATAGGTGCCCACCACGACATCCAGCTGGTTTCTCTCTCTCTCTATTTCTCTCTCTCTCTCTTTTTTTTTTTTTTACTAGAGGCAGAATCTCACTCTTGCTTATGCTTGTCTCAAGCTCCTGAGCTCAAGCAATCCACCCACCTCAGACTCTCAAAGTGGTAGAATTACAGGTGTGAGCCACCATGCCTGGCATAATTATCAATCTTTCTATCAGTTTTTCTGTTGGGGGTCAGGGGTCCTAGTTCCTTGAACCCAATTGACCTGATTTGATTACTAGGCTGAGATAGAAAGTTAACCAAGGCACAACGGTAACTGAAAGTAAAAATGACTGGAAATTAGAAATAAAACTGGAGTGACACAGGCAGTATGGATAGAAAACAAAAGAAACCTACTCAAGTTTCAGGGTAACGAAGAGAGATTTTATTTAGGATGAACAAAGAAAAAGTTTAGAGCACTTCCAAAGAGAGTTGGAAGTAGGTCCCTCTCATGAAGCAAAAAAAGGTAAGAGAAACAGAGAGTCAAAGGCCATGCAGGGGTATAAATACCACTGTCCCATTTGAAATTGGTTGAAAGTCTTTCATTGGCCTCACTGTGTCTCCAGACAGTATTGCCTGTTCCTACTGGTCACTGATGGTTTCTTTCTATTAATCATTGGTTACCTAGACTACTTCATACCCACATTCTTATGAGCCCTCTAGGCTTCCTGGTTCAGCAGGCCAGGTTTTCCTCCCCTCCCCACTTTAGGCCCCTTTCTTTGTGTCCTTTCTCACTTTCCGTCAATAAATTGAGTCCTCTTACTGATCTGTGCGGTCCATGAGTTCATTCTTCGAATCCCAAGACCAAAAAACATAGAGAGAAATTCTGGCAGCACTATGATTGGCTGTCTAAACTTTTCTCCTTAAGGCTACCAGACCAAAAATTACTTCTTGGTAAAACTGGCAGTGGCTGAATGTTAAACAGAGAGTTTATTACTAATACTTCTTTGGATCAATGATCTAAAACTCTATTTATAGGGCTGAAAAATAGGAGGTCAAATGATGCTAGGTCAGCCCTTTGAAATTACTGTTTATTATGAAACTCAGTACCATCACCATCTAAAACAAGAGGTTATTACTCTCCACCTAGTTTTAAGTAAGGACTTATAACCAATGGAATGATTTTGAAGCTATCTTTGCTTCAGGGAAAGTTATTACAGAAAACAAACTTCCTTCAGCAAGATTTTTAAAGCAACTTGTATTATCACCACCTTTCCAAATATTTCTCAAGTTACTAACTAGTAACAAGATTATTTTAATGTAACATTATAAGAGTTAATAAGTATGCTTATTTAAATATTCAATGTTGGCACGGCGCCTGTGGCTCAAGTGGCTAAGGTGTCAGCCACATACACCTAGAGGTGGCAGGTTCAAATCCAGCCTGGGCCCGCCAAACAACAATGATGGCTGCAACCAAAAAAAAAAAAAATAGCCAGGCATTGTGGTGGGTCCCAGATACTTGGGAGGCAGAGACAGGAGACTTGCTTGAGCCCAGGAGTTGGAGGTTGCTGTGAGCTGTGATGCCACGGCATCCTACCCAGGGCAACAGCTTGAGGCTCTGTCTAAAAAAAATAAAAATAAAAATAAATAAATAAATATTCAATGTTTACTATAGCTAGTATGGCTTTTGTTCATTTGGTAAATACGTGGAACAAGTGAATTTTAATTCCGGAAGTGTAAGTTTTATACTTATAACAGTACAGCTCATTCATATTGTTGAAATACGTAAGAATGTCCCTATCACACATGAGGACATCAAAAGTTGTTCTGTCAGTTTATGATGAACATCCCCTGTTTTGATTTCTTTACTTATTTTTAATGGATCAAACAGAGTCATAAGTTTTTCTAGAGTAATGTAACATTTACTTTTCTGTATTTTAAATTCCTTGTTGGGGAGATGGGAAGAAATAGAGGCATAGCTATTTTTCTGGGAATTACAGTAAGATAGGCTATGTACTGCCTGCAACCCAAAAAGTTGCTTCTGCAAGATTTCTAAAGTTGCTGTTACTATGGACTAAACATTTAGTTTCCTAAATGATCTTAACTTTGAATGGAATGTGCTTAAATCCATACAAATGTGTATCTTCCAATGGTTTCATCATGGTAGAATAAGATCTGAGGATTCTTCTTCAGACCACACAGAAGTTTTATAAATATTCACTATGTTACAAATATATATTCACTTATAAGAATCTTGAATTTATATAAGTTATCTTTACATGAATCATCTCATTTTTTAAATATCCAATAATCTGATGATCAGAGACTACAATTTCTATAAAACATTTGAGAAATCTTAAAAATCTCTCTCAGGGCCTACCTACTTTCACCATTTCCAACCATTCTCTTTGATTGATATCTAACAATACTTATTTTCTTTTCAATAAAGCATACTTATAAAAATATTCTATAATCTATTTTCAACACAACTTAAAATATGTGGAATGAGTTGTAGTAAAAATGAAAAGTTACCTTTTCCTAAATATACTTAAGTTTGGGCAAATTTTCACATAGGCCCAAATACATACATTGGGTATGTATGTGTGTGTATACTCTAAATTTATAAATTATTTTATCCTAATTATCCTGGTTCTCCCTCTCAGGCCTGGACATGAACCCCATTTTCTGGGCCTAAGCAAGCTCAATAATTAGCTTGATTGCAGATCCGAATCTCTGGGCCCAAGCAGGCCCAAGAACCAGTTTGATAAGTGTTTTATCTGGGCCACATTCCTATAAAAGGGCAGTTTTAAAATTAACTTCATAGGCTCCTGGATCCAAATGGTTGTGACATATTTTAGACATACATTCCATCTCCCCAAACCCCCCTTCCCATAGGGTGAGAAAAGGTGCATGTAACCCCTTGGAAAGAAGGCCCAAATGGGCTGCCAACTCAGGGAACCCCCTCCACTTTCTCCTTTCCTTCTCCTCATCTATCAATAAAATCTGTCCTTTCACTTATGATGATCCCTGGATTCATTCTTCAAATCTCTCAGACCAAGGACCTGGCAGAGAGACTCCAGTTACCCTAATGGATGGATATACACATATATACATTTAGAGAGAGAGAGGGAGGAAGGAGAGAGAGAGATAGAGAGGTAGGGAGAGAGTGAAAAAAAGAGATGATTATAAAAATACATAAACGAGAGACAAATATTAAATATTCAGAATGATACACAGATAACTTCCAACAGACTAAATAATCAGAAGTGCATTAGGTCCCAAAGAGTAAAATTTCCATAATAGTGGATTGCTCTGGTAATACAATCAGCTTTATTATGACAAATAAAGTTAAGTCAAAAAATTATTTGTAAATCATAGAAACCATTAGTTGTTCTGCTATTTGCATTCTTACATCTTTAATGGTTGATTCCAAAGAATTCTCAGCAGAGGCAATAGTCATTAAATATATTATGTGAATCAGTATCTGAAACCTGCTGGCAACCTAATGCTAAAAATCTCATTGTAATGACATGAACTCATAAAAACACAGCAAGCTCATTTTCATTAAGCCATTTCTTAGAAATGTGCAATGTACTTATTTTAGAAGACAGCCATGACCTAGGTAAAACAGAAAGTAGGTAACTTTTATGGGTGATTTTCATTTTTTCTCTCAGAAAATTTCAGCGTGTGTTTTAATAAGCATTTTTTTAAAAAGAAGAGGTAGTTATGCCTTGAAGTACCTGGAATTAATCTGTTCTAATGCAAGAGTTTTTTTATTAACAGATTCAGAGCTAACCTTACAAATTATTAAAGGAGGTTATCAATGTTAGGTAATGATGGAATTCTCTCTAATGGAATCCGTGTTAAAAACTATATTCCCTCAATCATCTGGTCAAATCCCTGAAATCTCACCCAAAGATGTTCTTTTTTTAGAGTAATGATAAGGCAGAACTTTTTGTTGATTATAAATTAACAGCTTTATAATGACAAATAAATTTAAGTCAAAAATGATTTTGACTACATACAGATCCCTAAGCTAACAAGCAGTTATTAGAGATCAACTGGGCCACAGTGAAATTATTATAGGAATGTGGGAAGCCAGGAGATGTTCTGTCATCACATTCATAGGGAATATGATTGTATAAGGTGGGGTCAGCTGCAAACTCCTGATAATCGGAGACTCAGAAGGGTAAAGAACATGAAAAATAACCAGGTAGTATGCTGTATCAAGGACAGCCAAAAATATCCTTAGCTTATATAATGTTTTCAATATACATAATCTCTTTCAGAATAGTTCCATTTTATGTGAGTCCAATGGTGGGGAAGTAAGCAAACTTTAGTTGCAGTGAATTGTTTTGTTCCTTTATAATAGGAGATCAATAATATCCATCTAAAACATCTCCACTCAGTATCAATAACAGACATTCAATGGTAAGGTTATCAACCTGTTTCCATCTATGAAAATGATTCTTGATTTCTGTGTGGCAGACACCTGAAAAGCATCAGGAATATGAGAAGCATATATCACTGTGTATATTTTGCCACAAAAAACCAGTCAGATGAATAATTTGCCAAACACGTTTTTAAACATGATCTTACAGATATCAGTGCCTTCTCTAACAGTTAATACAATGACATTTTCTTAAATATTTTTTCAATTGAAACATAATAATCGTACATATTTATAGAAACAGTATGATGTTTTGAGATATATATATGTGTGTGCAAGTATATTATATAATGTAATGATCAAATCTGGGTAAGTAACACATCCATCACCTCAAACACTTCTCATTTCTTTGGACTGAGAACATTCAAAATCCTCTCTTATAGCTATTCTGAAGTAAGTGTTGCTAAATTTAGAGTAACTTTTGGTCAGATGTTTTCTTTTTTTTTCAGTTTTTGGCCGGGGCTGGGTTTGAACCCTCCACCTCTGGCAAATGGGGCTGGCGCCTTACTCCTTTGAGCCACAGGCGCCACCCCTGGTCAGATGTTTTCTCAGACTACAGAGAGTAAAACAAAAGTACTCTTACGTAGAATGTTTAATAACATCTCAGTCTTGCATAAACTTGTGTGATCCTGGTATATTCTATAGTGGTTTTACGTTGTACAATTATACCACTGTAGAGTATACCAGGATCTCAGAAGTTTAGGCAAGACTGAGATGGAAATGAAAATAGAAGAAAGCAGGTGCCATGGCAAATATCAAAGGAGAATTCCGAACTACCTTTTGCATTTTAATAGTAGCAGAGAAATGAACTCAACTTCCTTCTATTGATGCTTCTTTCTGTAGAATTTTCCAGTAGTAAGAAAAAACACAGTAACTAAGAAAATGCCATGAAGGCTATGTTAACCAGTTTGATGAAAATATTTCAAATGGTATATAAAACCAGCACATTGTAC
>CAUYTI010084988.1:0-40065 GCA_963575145.1 Galago senegalensis
CTGTGGTCCCAGCTACTTGGGAGGCGGAGGCAAGAGACTTGCTTGAGCCCAGGAGTTGGAGGTTGCTGTGAGCTGTAATGCCATGGCACTCTACCCAGGGGGACAGCTTGAGGCTCTGTCTCAAAAAAAAAAAAAAGAATAAATTGTAATCTCTAGTTAGGAAAGGCAGTCAACCCATCTATGAGCTATTATCATGTCCATGATCTATTGGGGACATGGTAACAGTGTCCCCCAAGGTGCCTCCATGTCCTGGCTCCCATGACTTCTGCATTATAGTTCTCAGGTTGTAACCAGGCCTACCAGAAACTGTTTCAGAACTTTCCCAGAGAGAAGGGGCAAATGGGAATGGTTAGCCTAAGGAACTAAAGTATTCTTTATCTTTTTCTTATTCCTATTGAAGAGAACTTATTTATTTACTCTGTATTTAGTGATGTAAGAATTGTTAAATTGTAAAAAATACGTAAATATATATATAAAGTGTGTTTAGATTAAGAACTTCTAAAATACAATTGTAAATACTCTTTCCCAATTTCCAGCTTAATGAACTTAGTGCACATATCCTTGTGACACCTGGTTTATCAGTTTTCATGCTACCATCACTTACTTGTTGCCCATTCTTCTTTTCCTTGACAAATAATCTCTTTCCGATATCGTTTACGACAGAATTTGAGATGTCTGTGTTTCAGCCACTGTTTTGCTCACAAGCTCTGGTGCCTCGTGTTCATGTTCACAAATTTCTCACGGTGAAATATTTTAAGATATAAAGTAGAGGAATGCGGGCCGAAAGCCAGCAGTTCTCAGCCCAAAGCTGGTCCTTAAATGTACTGGCCTCCATCAATTTAAGGTTTTATTGTTAAGTTTTGAGCCAATACTTAGGAATCAGGAGATTTCACAGTGTAGTAAGTCTGCACTGCGGCTTTCTCCTGGACAATGGGAGCCCCGGGTGGAGCAGGCCACCTTCTCAGGGCAGAGACTGGCTGGAGCAGAGTGGAAGAGAATGTGTTCCCAGCCTTCCACACTTGTTTGCATTTCTTGCCACAGGTATTGAGTTTTGAAGCTATTCTCTAAAATACCACACAGCAAAGGATAATTGTAGGACCTGTTTAAATGTCTGTTTGTAAGGCACGGTAAGGGCCCTTCACCCAAATCTTTGCTTGTGTCACCATCTCAAATTTTATTGAGTTTGACTTAGCCTGTGGTGCAATCCTGTTTAAATACCCGATGTGGTAACTGTCTGCTTATCAAAAGTTTTATTTAATATTTAATTGCAAATACTTCTTCAATTGTTTTTTTCTTTTGAGACAGAACCTCAAGCTGTCACCCTGGGTAGAGTGCTGTGGCATCACAGCTCACAGCAACCTCCAACTCCTGGATTTAAGTGATTCTCTTGCTCAGCCTCAAGAGTAGCTGGGACTATAGGCTCCCATCACAATGCATGGCTATTTTCTTTCTTTCTTTCTTTCTTCTTCTTATTCTTTTTTTTTTTTTCCGGTTGTAGTCGTCATTGTTTGGCAGTCCTGGGCCAGATACAAACCTGCCAGCTCTGGTGTATGTGGCTGGCACCTTAGCTGCTTGAGCTACAGGCACTGAGCCTGAAATTTTCACTTCACCCACTTCTAGAACTTGCTGTTTTACAGTAAAGCTTAATTAAATTCTTACTTCCTAAGAATATTATGAGATATTCTTCACTCTAAGAGAATTGATTGATTTTAATCAATATGATGCTTAATAGGGATGAATTTTTTTGGAAACTATCTTGATGTAGTAAAACTGAATGAAAACTGATACCCAAAATACAAAGGATATGCACTGCAATTTTATCCTAAAATTTGGAACGTCTGCTCCCTACATGGACACAGAAACCTTTTTATTGTATTATTTACTTTTTTTTCTTCCTCCTTAGGTACAGCTCAGCCTCCTGGTCAAGCATGCCAAGAAAATATAAAATATCTTAGAAAGAAAGTGGAAAAAGACGCCCTGGGGCCTGTGTTTCATCCGACTGGGGGGACATCAGGGAAGTCTAAGGGAAATGGAGAGAAGCAGACGTCTGCCTCTAGGAACAGGAAGCAGAGTTCCTCTCCTCTCCCCAAAGCTAAGAAACGGCTTCCATCAGATGGGACAGTGTGTAGAGGGCAGGAGAACGGCAGCCCCCGCTCCGCCATCTCTCCCCGGCTAGGAGTCTCACCAGCGCTCATATTCAGTGATGGAGCAGAGTCGTCCTTAGGAAAAGTTACACTGCGGGACTTCCCAAGCGCAGGAGAAGCCTCCAGACCAGCAAAAGGCAAGTACATCACAGAAGTAAACTGTGGGGCTTTCAATGTGAAAATAGAAATCAAGAAAAGCTTTTTCTATAAAGCGGGAATAGGGTTCCCAACAAAAAAGAGGTGTGCAAGATGTCACCAGTGTGTCTCTGTCAGACACAGGGGGAGACGCCGCCCTTCCAGGAACCCCCTCCCCAAACACAGGCGTGTCCTGGGAGAAGCGGCCCAGCCCCGAGAGCCCGAGCGGCCGTCCAAACGCCAGGGAGAAACGTCCAGAACTGAGACCCCCCTGCTGAAAGTCAGCGTGGTAGGAAAAGACCTCAAAGTTAAATACGTGAGTAAGCAGCAGAAAGTCTTAATTAATATAACTCATCCTAAAAGAAGAGAAAAGATAACCGAGTCCAGAAGCATCCCCTCCAGTCACACCCCTGAAGGACCCTCGGGATCTCACTGGCAGTCTGGAATTAAGCCCCCTGAAAAGAGGCCGCTTGGAAACCAGCGGGGCCCAGACCAGAGGCAGGTCTCTCCTCCGGCTGTGTGCTCCGTCCAGAAGGAGGAGAATTCTGAGACAGTCACGGTTTCTCTAACTTCCACTCCAGAGAGGGAGAGAGAGAAGCCTGACTCCTCACCGTGGGTCTCCGCAGACCACCAGGTCGCCATTGCCCAGTCTCAGCAGAAGGCCTTGAAAATATCTCAGGACATCCGCCAAAAGGACCACTTGTCTGTGGCCGAGACTTTGCTCAAAAGCATCCTTTCTGCTCCACATAGCGCCCTGCAGACCACAAGTTTCAGTAATACCGATTTAAGTAAAACGCCTTTTGAGAATCCTGAGGATGGACATAAAGGGAGAAAAATCAACTTCGTTATCTCGGACAATTTCACATCAGCCCAGCACGTACAGCAGAGCACAGAACAATCGAATCTTTTGCCAAGTGCTGTTGCCGACGTCTCTGTGTTTCAGAAGAGCAGAGCCTCCCCCGGGTGCTCTGGGTCTTCCCCAGACCCACAGCCCTGGGCAGGACAGGCGGCCAGCGCGGGGCCCCGGGGCGGCCGGCCTGAGCCTGCACCTGCCGCGCGCTCCTCCTGGGCACGTGCTCTGCGGCCAGGCATCCCGCCCAGCCAGTCTCAGTGGGCCCACGGATATCCAGAAGCCGAAGAAAGCCCCGGGGACCCGATTTCCGCTAATCACTGTACGGAATTCGTGATGGTTTATGAGAAGGAGCTTGCTGCTGGGACTGTCAAAGATTTCAGCAAAGCCGCTGCCCACAGTGACTCTCCCGCAGAAGCCCCGCAGCTCCCGGAGGGGGAGCAAGCTCTGTTGGGTGCCAGGCCTGAGTCCCGGGGGCCCGCTGCGGGGAGCAGGCTTGGCTGGGTCAGCCACGGCTCCCCCCAAGGGGACCAAACTGGGGTCCCGGTAAGTAAGCGCCCAGAAGCAGCAGCCCCCGGACAGACAGAGGCACCAGTCACGACCTTGGTAACTGCCGACCTAGAGCAAAAACTAATTACTCCCAATGATGCGGAGGTCGCAGCTGATTCTAACTGTCCCATGGGAAAGAAGAACCCTCGTGAGGTACCCAGCTCTCCGGAAAATGCTGAAAAAGACAAATGTCAGATAATGCCATTGGTGAGATACGCAGGCCACAGAGGTTCTGAAGACCTCTCACACGGCGACCACGATGAAGTGTTTACTCTAGAGGATTTTCCAAGGAGCGCTGCTGAGGCCAACTGTGGAGCGGGTGTGTCCGATAATTTGCGCCTTACCGAGGAAACACTGGCCAGTGATGCGGAGCAAGATGGGAACGGAGCCGAAAACAGCTTCAGACGGACCAGTTTTAAACAGGAGACAGCAGAGTACCCAAGGGTTTCATCAACAAGGCTGAATTCTGAAGGAGATGAGAACAGAAATTACTATCACCAAATAGACGTGCTGCTATCACCTCAGAAGCAAAAGGCTCTGACAGGTACGGCCGGCCATATAGAATCTCTCACTTTCATGAGTTTTACATGTTTGAACTTTGCCAAGTCTTAAAGTAACCACTCTTTTGTTGCTTGGGATTTTTCTTCATTGCTAAAGATTTATTGTGTAGTTTAGAGTTACATGAAAATGGGAAGCATGTATCAGTCTTCTTTACATTATACCCATTGCACCCATAAATAGTGAGTAGGAAAATCACCAGGGCTGCAGTTTAATACAAAGTAAAAAAAAAAAAAAATCAATTTCTCTTTAAAAGGTTGATGCATCACCAAATCAATTTGTAGGAAAGGTTAGCCTTTTGCTACTACTAAATAATTCACCATTTCTTTCCTTCTTGCAAGTTAAGCATGTTTAGAAGAATATGTTTGTAATAAATGTATATTTAAAGCTACAGAAGCCTGGGCTGTGTGTCTCAGGAGGCCATATGGAATAGTAATTAAAACAAAGGACAAAAACCAGAAACCACCATGGCTAACCCTGTCTGAGCCATCCACCGGGCCTCTGATCTCCCACAGAACCTCTGACCTCCCTTGTGCATTTCTTGGCCCTGCTCAAAGTGTTGATAGAACCCAGAGGCCTTCCAGACCTCAAGAAGGACTAAGATAGAGTTGTTCCCTAAGTACATAATACTGCCCATCTGCTTTCAATCTTGGATCAGGGCCATATCATTTTGGTCACTGCATAGAAGGCCATTGTTTTTGTCAATGAGTCCAAATTATTTTACATTTAATGTTATCGTAACTCCATATCATAAACTAAAATACATCTTGAATAAGTAAAAATTTTCTTCCAAACTGCCAGTAACGTTCCTAGCAGTCTTGGAAATAAGATTTGGAATGATGAAAGTTTAAGGAGAAGTTATCCTCTCTTTGTTGCCCTCTTAGTAAAATTTAGAAGTAGAAATAAAATGCAAAACACATAATCAATTACACAAATGTTAGCTTAACATATGAAATTTGCTTTATGGAGGATAAACGCCCTAAAACAGCACAAAAACTGTGCTGGGTCCTCCTGTCCCAGAGCGGGGGATCTGAGACGTTAATCTCAAATTCTTTTCAGCCCACAATTACTGGAGCCCACAAGGGAGCCCACAATGAGAGCCCTCCACCTCCCAGAGGAGACACATGTCTCCTGCACAGACAATCCTCCCAGTCTGGCCCCAACACCAGGGACCTTCCAGGACTGTCTCTCCCAACAAGGCACATTCTTTGCAAAGTTAGTAATTCAAGTGAAAATCCTCCCAAGACCTATATTACACTTTAGCAGACCTTAAAATTGTCCCACTTGGTAACCATTCCAGCTACCTGTTCCCTAGGTTACAAAGTTTCATCAAAAGTCTATTCCTACAACTCTCTCTCTGGACCTTTTACTCCTCTTTGCTTTGATCACTGTGTTCTGGCCACAATGAGTTACTTGAATTCCCAGAACCTTCCAGCTGAGCTCTCACACCAGGCCCTTTGCATGACCTGGAGCAGTGGGGCCCCATACACCCCCCAGGTGCATCTCACCTCCTGATCTCCAGACTTCTGCCCAGGTGGTCTGCTCCTGGGGTGTCTGCCTCAGTTTATAGCTGCAGTCTGAGCCACCCCCATTCCCACCCAGGCCAGCTCACTCTCCTCTCAGTGTTATTTTTATACATACTCTTTTCACCTTCTAATCTGCTGACAGTTCACTGGTTTATTTGGCTTGTGGTCTGCTTCCTTCCACTAGTTAACTGTCCATACTTAAGTACAGATCTTTCCCGTTTGGGTCATCGCTACACCCACAGACTGGTGCCTGCGCCATGCTGTGAGCGCTCAGTGAGTATTTGTTGAATGAAAGAACAAAAGCAGGGAAGCCACCTCAGGTTTCCTTGTAGAATATTCTGGCCATGTACTGAAACAGCAATTAAAATATTGGCATTAAGAAGCTATTTGGATGTACAGAGGCTTGCTGGATTTGACTGTCCTGGAGGTGAGAGTGTTTCATCCTTTCCTTATTGTCAGCAAGCTGTGGATCCCTCAGGCCAGGACTGGGTCTTCTTTTCAGGGCCTAGGCTGCTTTGAGGAACCAGATTTGGGACTATTTCACCAGAGAATTATACACTTGATACAGACACAAACTTATGCACTTATGCCTCTGTTTTCAGTCTGACTGCTCAAAATCTATCTCTGTACTTCAGATCAAGTTCCTGCTTGACTGGTGACTGGGATATTTGTGCAGTTGCTTCCACCACACCCACGTGTTTAGGAATTAACTAGAGTGAAGGTCACAATCTGGGCCATCTACCGGAGCCAGGCAGGCAGCACGGGAAGTCTGGAGGGTTGGCACAGTGGTGAGGATGTATCTAGAGGCCATGAGAGCACGGCCAGCACATCAGCACCCTGGAATTCTCAGAACGACTGAAGATCTGATTTTCTTTATACGAGTCTTCAGATTATATAAGACGGAAGAGATACAGTAGAGATGAACAATAAGTGACCTAGATTAGCAAGAAGTGTGGGGTGGGGTGTAGTGGGAGGCAACAGAGCCACGTGGTAAAGACAGAAGGGGAGCAGTGGGTCTGTCCTCTTTTGGGTTCAGCCTATTCATACCTGGGTAAAAGTGTGCTTGCTCAAGGCTTCATTTTTTTCAACCATAAATGGAGTGAAATATATCTTTATGAGCTCTGCCAAAAATAAGCCAATACTGTAATACAACCAGAAATACTGTATCATAAAAAATTTTAATAAGGAAACCAAAACTAGGCCACCCTGAGAAAATGATGGGCAATGAAAAGGTTTAGATGATATTTTACATGGCATAGAAATACTGATAATTAAATAGCACTTTGTATGAAATAGGCACAAAGCCTACAAGCAATGTGTAAAACATTTTATTTCCCTGTGCCCCTAAAGTAGGACTTATTCCAAGAGCTCACACCAGGGCAGAAAGGCATAGAGAACTGCAGATCTGAGAACGTTTGGGGTCCCAAGCTCTGTGCCAAGCACTAGAGGTACACAGATGAATAAAAGTTATTCCTTTTCTTGTAGCAGAATACAAGTGTTGGGATAATTTCCAGCAAGATGGCTTCTGATGAAGTTGGGTTATTTGCACACGTGCAAACATTTCAATATTCCTCAGCTCATGCGCAGCCCAGGTCCCTCTGCTGTGAGCATGACACCTGCAGCCAGGATCTGTTCAGGTCTGCTGGGGCTCCCTGGTCTCCCTGCCCCTTCTCAGGCCTACCCCATCTTTCAAGTGGGAGCTTCTCGCCATCACACTCACGATTGAGATGGAAGGCCATTTGTGCTGCTGTAGCAACTTCCCAGAGGCGAGGCAATTTATAAAGACTATGAACTTATTTTTTACAGTACTGGAGGCTGAGAAGCCCAAGATCAAAGAGCCAGTGTTAAGTGCCTGTTGCAGGCCCCACTCACGGCTACCCAGGTGGCTCCTTGTTGCATCTTTACCAGGCGGAGAACAAAAGGGCAGAGGGGCCTCAGTAGCTAACTCCAGCCCCTTCAAAGGGTATAAATCCCATTCGTGAGGGTAGAACCTTAATCACCTCCTAAAGGGTCCGCCTCTTAATAATATATTGGGTCTTAGATTCCAATGTATGAAATTTAAGGGGACACGTACATTCAAACTCTAGCCCTTGGTAAAGCATTTGTGATTTTTAATGCATTAATGTATTATCCGCATAAAGTGACAATGTGCATTTTAACAGAGTCCCTCAAGAGACTTGGGTATCTTCACTCCAACACAAGCAAAATCTTCTATTGCCTGAAAGGCTCCGTAAACATCTGCTGGGTTTTCATGGAATGAGGGAGCAACTCACATGTAATGAGGAAGATTACTGAGATACAGATTCAGCAATTCAGCATACCACGGAAGAAAGGCTTTCTACCCGGGTGTAGTGTACAAGGTTAGGCTGACTCAACAGGTAGTAAATCTGAGTCTGTGAGGTGTTTGAGCTTAGACTGAATTTCTGCTTGGTAAAAATTCTCTAGAAGTGCTACAAGTGTTTTGAGCATGTAGAGGGTGGCTGGACCGATTTACTTCCTATGTTTTTTGCAAACCTGAGACTCTACAAATACCGAGCAGGACAGTGGCAGTGATGCTTTGTGCGTGGTGGGGATTTCAGTGGTTCTCAAATCACACTTCAAAACATACCATAGGGGCACACACTTCTCCTAATTTTGCTACATAGAGACATCCGAGAGGAAAACTGTGCCCTCCACATTACTGAGCTGTGTTTCCATCTACACCATGTCCTGGGCTCAGAGGACTTCCTTCCCCCGACCCCACTCCCTAGCAGTTTAAAAAAGGAATTCCACTGACAGCTAAAATATTTGACATTAGAATATTCTGTTCCTCGTGAATGCTTTATAGTCAACCTGGACTCTCCATCTCAACAAATAGTAGAACCAGAACAAGCATCGGAGAAAATGACCAGAGGTCTGTGGTAATTTCAAAAGTTATACCACTCTGTAAAGTTCCAGAGAGCAAAAGTTATCCTGCTCAGTTTGGCAGCCCCAATAGAAACACAGTGGAAATTAGTGTGTAGAAAGTGAGCACAAAATACTACAGAATGCAGGCTGTTTGCTGTCCCCTTCTTACTGCCCAGGGAAGAGGTGGGAGTCCACAGCAGAGTGCTAGAAAATTGGAGAAATTAGGTACTGATTCTTCTCTCTCCCATCCGTTTGACCCTGAGAAGTAAATTTTGAATTGCTATGTAAACGGTCATTAATAATTATAGATAGAAATAAAGTATGTTATTTATTCATGGATAACATAAATAAATATATAGATACAGATTATTTAAAAGTTTTGAGAACAAATTTTGAAATTGATAAATCAGATTTTAGTTTGCAAAGACCAAATTGTAAAAACTCATGAAATAGAATGAAAACAAATGTCGAGACTTGGCCTCGGTTTAAATTTCTATTGCTTGTCTTTCATGTAGTATCAGAAAAAGTAATATCAAGTAAAATCTTAATCAAAAAAAAAAAGTAAAATCTTAATCAACGCTAGGTCATCACATTACTTTTTAGGTATATTTTATGTTCTGTTTGGGTTTTCTTTTTTATTCCACTTTTCTCAGTTATTCCCTGAAAGTTTGGTTGTGTTGTGGTTGTTCATTTGTAACTTTTTTTCTTCTAATTAACACAATGTCATGGTGTTCGAGTTTGTGGTGACAGAAGGCAGCAGTTTGGAACTATATGGAGTATTTGAAGTTATTATTTATTCACATCTAAAATTAACAAAGCTTCATGCATTTCAATAGCCTTTTCCTCATTTTGAAACAACATATATAACAAAAATATTAAGGAATTTGAATGTTTGTGAGTAAAAATAGTCAAACCATAAGCACTTGAGTTTAAGAGCGAACTCATTATCATGCATTATAGTTGAATTCGATATTCAGGTCAAAATATTTTGTCTTCTTATTTGGGATGTTGGGGACGTACTTGACCCTTACCTGGCCATTTGCCCCTCCGCGGTAGCCAATACTGTGTCAGGCTTACCACTGGCACCCCAGAATAGTTAAATCCAGAACTAGAATAATTTCATTCAACTTGGAGATGCCCCTCCTCGCCTTTTCCTATATAAACCCACTTTTTAAGATACGTAGCTTTTTCTTTTAAGTGATAAGTTTTATAAAGTGAATGACAAGGAATTTGAATGAAATTATTGTAGTTCTAGTCGACTATGATTCTATGTTCTAAAGACTGGAATATTTGATATTCTATCTTGAAATCTTGCCTCACGTTCATACGTAATGTAATTTATTCCAGATTGGAATTTGGAAATAAATAATCTCCGAAAATTGTCCCAGGAATTGGCTCCCAGAAGCGCCAGAGCCAGCGACGGTTCCCAGGAGGAGGCGGTGGCCCAGTGGGCGCGGAGGCGGCAGCAGTTCCGCGAGGGCAAGCGCTGCAGCTCGGCCGGCGGGAGCTCCTTCGCCAGCAACGTCACCGAGGGCTCCGGTGGGTGGCGCGGCAGGTGCCTCTCCTAAACAGCTTCCCGAAACTTAACCAGGCCCCTCTCGCATCTCCACAATGCGAACTCTGTTGTCTGAACCTGGCAATGTGGTAATTATAAGCTTTTACAGGAAAGATACCTTTGGAATAATCAACTATTACGTATCTAGGAATTCCTATCTGGTAAATTACCTTCCGCACGCAAAAGCCACCACTGCCCCCCGAGGCTGCTTTTCTCTTTAGATACCAAAATATAGGGTCCATGACTGAATTTGTCTCCTATTTCAAATAATTTTAGTTGGTTTATAAAAAATAGGTATCATGTAAAAGGGTCAGATAAACATGTTAGATTTTAAGTAACAGGTTTTTTTTTTTCTAAGTTTACAATTTCCGAAATGAGAGAGTATCTATAATTAGACGTGTACTTTGGTGAGAGTGTTTCTCCTGCTGTAAAGAGAGAGTCTGCTGGTAAACCGGCTTTATACTTCAGTCACACACTGCACAGCCAGCACCTGAGGGTGGAAGAGAGGGTCCGCACGAGGGGAAAACATGGTGGAAATTAGGATAGTATTTATTACCTACCACCACTAACTGGCTCTAACATTCTAACAGCTACAGTCATTGAAAGATCCCTGCCCAACTAATGGACGCATAATACAGCCCCCTTGTTCAGAAGCACAGGGACACTGAGGAAACTGCATTTGAAAAGACTAGAGGGTAGTGGTGTGAGGCAGAGAGTGACGGTGTTGGTGACAGAGCGTCCTGGGTTGTGTCCCGCAGGCCAGCTGAGGGACAGGAAGGCTCAGGTACTGAAGGCAGTGTTGTAACTGGCTAGTGAGAGAAAGCAGGACAGGTTAGGGATTGGGTGTGGCTGCAGATGTGTGGACAAAGATTATAAGTAATCTAAATAATTAAAATTGTGTTGTATTATTGCTACCACAGCGTTCTTGCTTTTATACCAACACTGAAGAATCCAGTTTAAATGCTCAGATGTCCTGATAATTTTCATTCTTATCTCTTGATCAATGCCCAATTCTTCCAATTACTTCTTACTACTTGGCCATAAGGACCCAAAATCTGGAATCCTAAAACTTTATTTCCCATATACTACTAGGAGGGTTGTTTCATTATCCTGCCACTGTTCATATACCCTTGAAACATCTCCCTGAAGAACACGCTTCTCATATTAGCCTTCCAGTCATCCCACTGCTAAACATTTTGCTCCAATATTCATTTTGTTCCAGTCCTATCCTTGCCCCTTCTCCTTACCACTTGCTGTATTTATATATTTCATTGTTATTTCTCATTATTGCTTTTTGTACCAGTGACTTTTAACAGGATTCACTGCATTTTTCTTATTGCCATAGTAATCCTCTAATAATTTTTTTAGCAAGATTCTGAGAGATAAACTGAGATTTAATATGTCTGAATATGTATTCACGTCACTCTTATTTCTGAAGGGGAGTTGGATGTAATTTGGTACAGAATTCTCAGTTTGAATTACTGCAGAAACGGATTCATTGTCTTTCCTTAACCAGCTGTGCAAATGAGAAGTCTGCATCCAGTCTGGTTCTCAGAAATTTTGTTGTTAACCCAGTTTTGTCTCTGGTAGTTTTTACGGTCTCCTCTTTATCCTTGATTTTCTGAGTCATCTCTGCTGTGGATCTTAGTATGAGAACTTTAAATATTTTCTCCTGCTTGGCCTCCTGTGGGTGACTGCAGCTTGATCATTCATTTTTAATTCAGCCCATACATTCTCAGGTATCTTTTTTTTTCACATATTGGTTTTCTCCCATTTCTCTTTCTCTCCTGCTGGCACCTTTCTAGGTAGACATCACAGTGAACCCCACCTCCCAAGCCTGGGCTCCCCTTTTGCTCCTGGCCCCTCTCCCTCTCTTTCTGAGAGGATTCCTTCTCCCTACTTTTTAGCTCAGAAATTCGCCCCTCATCTAAGTCCTTCCTCCTCTTTAGCTTGTTTCTACCATTTTTATTCCAGCCAACTCTAAGTGGATCCCTTTTATCAGATCGTTCTAAATTGTGTTTCTACCCCTGGAAACAATCAGCATATTATGGAGTTCAGTCCCGTTGTTCCCTCAGCTGCTCCCTCCAGCACACATTTCACACCTGCTGAGTTTGTTGTCTCTCAGTCCTGGTGTTGGCTTTTCCCAGATTTGTGATTTTCTGCTGGGTGTTGATCTCGGGTTCCTTCCCTGTTCACCTGGGGCTGCCTCCGGCTGAGCAGCCTGCAGGGGAGGAGGGATGCACTCGGCCAGCACCCAGGATGGCCTCTGCCCTGCTCCATGTGAGGAAGGACAGAAGGACGCTTCGGGCTGCAGCGCTGAGCTCCGGCACAGGGCAGTCTGCGCCTCTTCTGTCCTCAACCTCTGACTTTCCACACACTCATCTCTTCCAGACGAGAACAATTACTGCGGCTACTTGACCCACGGTAGATCCCTAAGTGGGGGTGTGCCAGAGTCAGGCTGCCTGGTTGTTTCAGCCCCAATTAAACACCCTCCTGTTTGTGCCCGGGGCCTCCCCAGCTCCTGGCTTCTCGCTCTGTAGGGATGGAGCATTCTTGGTGATAGCCCCACCCTTTGGATTCGAAACATTCTCAGAATATTCTCTGCTGTGATTCCATTCCACAGTTCCCAGGTCATGAGTGTCAGGTATTCCCCAGTGTCTGACATGATGAGAATTGGCTCCTTCTTTTTACACACATCTACCGATCTTAAAACACACGCCACATCACACCACACGCAGCACCCCTCCATCTCCTTGCTGATCTTCTGGACTTTGGAATGCCTCTTCCTTTTATTATGGATAAAAATTCAACTCTGGTTCCTGTTTCTAAATGTATGTAATTGGATTTATTACAGTGTTCAGAAAATAAAAGACCCCACAGGAGTTAGGACACACGCAGTATGTTTTCCAGCAGAATGAGGAAGTGCAGCTTAGGCCCACTCTGCTGCCTCTGAGAACAGGCCCATTTGTGCCCCTACAGATTCTTTCCCGCCCTCTGTGCCTTTCTCCACCCCACCCCCCAGAGTCACCTCTCTGGTCCTGTATCCAGGGGCTAATTTGCCCTCTGGCTTCCTATTGGGTTTGATCAGTGAGGATGATCAAGAAAAGCTCAGTGAAGTGAGAAGAGTGAGATCCTGGATTATTGTCGCTTGTCTGTCCCTGCGGAGTGCTGAAGACTGGCTTGTCCCAAATGCCACACCCATAAAGTGGCCCTCTCTGCACTGCCTTCTGTGGCTCTGTATCTTATTTTGTTTAACTGTACCCGAGGTCTTAAATGTGTGACCCTGTATCTTCGGCATCAGTGCGACCCTGTACCTTCAGCATCAGTGCAGGGATGATACCCTCCGACATTCTTCTGTAGCTGCAGATTCCTGGGTCCTTTAGTACAGCTCTGTGTTCTGCTCCCTCCTCTTATCTTTTCAGTCTCAGATGGCCTTAATTCTTCTCCATTATACCTGAACTTTTAAAATCTTATCCACAGTTTGTCAGTAGTGTTTTTATTACATTCTCCTTAAATTCCTTATTTGAGGGTGCATCTATTTCATGCCCCCACCCTGTGATGCTCCAATGCTCTGATTGTACATCACAGCAGTGATGCTACTGAGCACCAGCTCATGGGACGTCACCAAGGTAGCCTCCTGATGACACACGACCTCTTCTTGCTCACAAAGAGAAGGGGGGATGTCTGTGCAGTACACCTCTGACACTCGTGGGCATCCAGAAAGGCCCCGTTGTAGCACTGCTTCCTTCATGTAATAACGACATTCGTTGGTTTTTATTTTCTCTGAGTGTTTTTCTTGGATCTTTGAATTTCCTCCTTTTTATGCTGCAGATAAAGTCAGCTGCAATTCATATCTCTAAACCTGTGTAATCAAAATCATTGAGGTGTTCAGCAAGTAAACAATACCACAGTAGTTGGCATCTACCCATCTTAAATTCTCAGAATATGTGGACAAGTCTGATGATTAAGTCTGGAACTTACGTTGGCAGCACTGTACAGACAGCTCTGTAAGGTTTCACAGTTGTGATGTGTCAGGGTCTTACAGTTGTGTCTGTGCCAACGTGTCTTGTTAAATGGCATTTTTTCTTATTGTGTGTTTTTGTGTGCCAAGGCGAGAATGTCAGAGCTTGAATTAGAGCAATGAACAAACATTCATAAATATCTTGTTAAACTTGACAAGAGTAGAAGTAAAATCAAGGACATGTTAGTCCAAGTTTATGGGGATAATACCATGAAGAAAATGGCAGAATTCAAATGGATTAGACATTTTCCTGAGGGGAGAGAAAGCGTCACTGATGAAGAGAAGTCAGGGAGGCCAGTAACAAGCAGAAATAATAAAAACATTGCAAAAATTCATCAAGTAGCAGCCCAAATAAACACTGACAAAGAAACAACTGGGAAATCTTATCTGAAAATCCTGGCCAACAACTCATGGCTCTTGCATCATGACAATGCACCAGCTAACATAGCACTATCTGTGAGGGAGTGTTCAGCCAGTCAACAAATAACGGTATTGGAACACCCTCCCTACTCCCTGATCTGGCCCCCAATTCCCTTATCTTTACCTGAAGATAAAGGAAATATTGAAAGAAAGACATTTTGAAGACATTCAGGATATCAAGGGTAATACAACAATAGCTCTGAGGCCATTCTAGAGAAAGAGTTCCCAAATTGTTTTGAAGGGTGAAGTGGGTGCTGGCATCAGTGCATAGATTCCCAAGAGGAGTACTTTGAAGGTGACTGTAGTGATATTTAACAATGAAATGTGTAGCATTTTTCCTATAATGAGTTTGCCTACTTAATTATCAGACCTCATAAGGAACCTAAGGGGTGAACAATTAAGTTTATAAATAAGAAAAACAAAAACAAAACTTTATGTGTAGTAACAAAAATTTATTACAAATAATAGTATCTCCCACTATTACCTATAATGATTTACGATTGATATAAACTAAGAAATTAGATTGAATGGAACTTTCTTCCATGGACTATCTGCACGTGTCATAGAAAATGGGATTGGTTGCTCCAGTAGTCAGTTTCTTCCAGTTCATCCCAGTGGAGAAGGGCTGGTTCCTTCCAGTTCATCCCAGTGGAGAAGGGCTGGTTCCTTCCAGTTCATCCCAGTGGAGAAGGGCTGGTTCCTTCCAGTTCTCTGTATCCTTCAGCTCCCTGGATTCTTTCACTCCAAGTTTGTTCCATTCATTATTTCACTGAAAATCCTTCGTGCTAGTGCTCTCAGGCATTCATGTTTGCTTTGCATTTCTTGAGAAAAAGAACCACCCTCGGATGTGCTGGAGCAGTTCACAGTGGCTCAGAGAGGCCGACTGTGCACGTTTCTACCACTGCAGTTCAGTGACAGCAGATTGGTAGCTTGAAATTGGCCATGGTGGGAGTATTTATACAATGGAAACTGGCAAACACCGCAATTCAGGGATATTTTTTCCTTCTTTTTGGAAAGTCTCTTAAAACCTTTACCAGTACTTCACTTGAAGTAACACAGGGATCAGCTGTATAACTTATATAAATTCTAATTTCATGCCAAAATAACATGATCATTTTAATTTAAACAATCATTGTGTTTTCTTTCGAGAGAACTCATTTTGAGTGAAAATGTATATGCACTAACAATTTATTTCACATCACACACAAGAGAATTAAACTGGCAGCCATTTCTATTTTTCAGTGTATCCAGGCCTCAACACACAGAGGGCGTGCTATATTTCTTCAGAAGCTTCCCGGTAGAGACTGCAATTCACTAAGAGCTGCTGGGGCTAGCATTGTTTAATGTGTGGTTTCAATTTTATCTCACTTACAGAGTCAGGATATGTGACTAACCCATGACTTAAAACCTGACAGCTTTATCGAGCATCATTACAGCTGGTGTTTTCCAGTCTGTTAATCTCACTCATCTCCAACTTCCTACATAATAACTGGAAAAGACATTAGGAATGACATGTTTATGTGTGTGGACACAGTTGATCAATCCATCCAGGCTGTGGGGAATGCTGACTAAGGCACACCAGGTAAATAAACTGTAAACTGCAGGCTGTAAACTGAAGTCAGGAAGGCTGCAGGACAGAGCTCTGATTTTGATCATCTAGAATGACTCCTGTATCATGAACAGATGTGGCAAGAATTTGGATCCAATTGCATGAGGGTACTTGATAGCATTTTCCTTGCTTCTTCCAGGGATTAAAATTATTATGGAAATGTATTTTCCAAATGTTACTTTGCATGGAAATAGGAAGGAAGGATGGGATGGAGGGAGGGAAGGAGGCAAAAGGGAAAGAGGAGAGGGCAGGAGGAAAAAGAGGAAAGACAAAAGAATTCTAATTCCTGAGAATAAGAGCTGACGATTACAGCGCTTGGCTGAGTGCTGGGTATGATTCTAAGTGCTCTGCAGTGTATTGGCTTATTTGATTCTCCAACAACACTATGAACTGAAGTACTATATTTTTAATCCTGATTTTACTGAGTGAGGAATCTGAGTCATGGACATGACCTTGTCCAAGGTCACTCAGCTATCATTAGTGGAGATCTGGGTTTCAAACCCAGACAGCATGGCCAGTGTGTGCTCTCCAACACTACAAGCCACTGTCTCTGGCTGGATCATTAAAATCTAATCCTTGTTTCTCCTGGGAAAGTTCAAACAGGGTCTCACTTCATCAGATACCCCCTTTTTCATTATCTTCGAATAATACAATGAAGAGAAAGGGAGATGGAATGTCTAAAGACACTTGGAACTGGGCCAGATATTTTCCCCTTTTTATTCCCAAGTAAAAACAGTAATAAAAAGGAAGTCTAGTATTTAAATTGTTCAAGGACAAAAGAAATCAGCCACAGTTTCAGTAACCCCAAGCATATTTTGGCTTAAAGTTTCATTTATTAAAATGTTCACCAAATAAAATAAATAAATTAAATAAAATGTTCATCTAGCAAACAAAATTTTGGTGGCAATGATTTTGTGACAAACACATATTTGGATTTGTTTTCCATTTGGCTCGAAGTTCCGTTAAGGGCAGTGGCTACGGAATCCAGCGGCTCCCAGTCTGCACAGGTGCACAATTTGTGGCTTCACTGGATTCTAACACAAGTTTATGTCTCAGCGTACGTAAGAGTGTGTTGATTAGCTCTGTCCTGGTAGGTGAAGAACAGAGAACCGCTCATCCCCATAATCAAATGTGTTTGTAAATAAGGAGCTGTTTTAACAGTCTCATATGTGATGATTAAAAAAAAATCCCTATAATTTAAAGACCCATCTCAGACCTTTACTTAATAGGCAGATGATTACAGATCCACCATGGACAATTACTGTTCCATGGGGGGAAAAAAGTAAAAATAAATCAGTAGGCCTGAAAGTCTGTATCTCAAATACACAGAAAACCCTAAATTCCTATGTCAGATTTTACCTGGATTCTGTGTACATTCATAAATATTAAAATGTAGCTGGATTTTTAAGGCTGAGCATATCAGATATAAATCAAACAAGGAAAGATGCTTTAATACCTTAAAACCCTTTAAGGCTTCTATAACTTTAACAAACACTACTGTACAGAGAGCTTTCATTTAGCCGTAGAGCTCAGAAAGGTAAGTCAATAAACTGCTGTAATTTTTGGTTTACTTTTCTTACTTTTTAAAGTCAAATGTCACAGACTTATCCAACAATGAAAAATAAAAAAAATTGAAGGGGTTTTGAAATACGATATGTGAAGAAGGCATCCTATATCCTGATTTATAGTGTATTCTGGAGTTTTCATGATTTTTATTCCAATAAACAGTATGCTCCATAAGATCATATCACTTACACGCCAACTTTATCATTCCGTAACATGCGTCTTCCCAAATGTTTTGTCTATTTTCACACGTGCAGACCCTTATTCACTCAGTCACGCTGGCCTGTCTTGCCGGAGCCCTCTCCCCACTGCAGCGCACTTGTCCAGGCTGTGATTATCCTCCCCTCTCTCACTCCATAAAAGTTTATCTATGCCTCAAGGTCGGGTCTGGCTCTATTCTTTAGCCTTATTTCCCTGTGGCTGGAGTCTCTCTCCTTCCTCTGAACTCTGTCACTTCATTCTAAGTCTCTTGCCTCACTCTTCTAACCCTGTTGTGCCTAAAATCGCACCTTTCTCATGAGAGAACAATTATTTTATATCAATTCAATTCAATAAATGAGTAATGAATGGACCCATGGACCTGAAACCACTTAAACTATCAAGTCACTCATGCAATATCATTTGGTATACAAAAATAAAAAAATATAAGAACAGCATTAAAGATATTTGGACTTTGGATAAAAAATATTTGGCCATCTGTAAGAGACTGTGCTGTGTGTGCTTTGTCAGCAAACCATTGCTGACCATTTCGCACAAGTTACACAAATGTCATGAGATGGAAACCTACAGTCACATTGATCTGTGTGTTGGGACAGAGTCGGGCATCCACTGTGCTCAGCTCAATGCCTTGTCGTTGTTGAGGCAGGTTGGACCTTCCAACCCCAACTTCTTTGGGGTGTTTGAGAAGGGCAAGTAAATGACTCAGATTTTCTTGAAAGTACCAAATGGTGCTTTTTGAGTCTTTATTTAGGCCCACAAAGAAGCACTTGGAAGGTCATACAGAAAAGCAGTCTTGTTCCTGACCTGCTACCACCTTCCACACTACCCCAAATACACAGAAAACCCGAATGTCTATGGCAGACTCTGTTGAGCGAGACTCTGCCTCCGTAACCCGCGCACTTTCCTCTGCCTGCCTTGTGCTGTCTCTCCGGCGCCTTCTTTGAAGCACAGGGAGATAATAGCTGGTTTCTGTGGTGCTTGTTGTTGGGTTTTTTTTTATACTTGATAATCCTTCTTCTTGTACTTAGAATTTTGAAAGGGATTCTAAAGCTGATTCCTGGTCTTATGTGGTTTCATTGTAACCCTTAAATACTAATATTTGGGCCTTAAAAACAATTATTTCTTCCGTATTTTTCCTTGAGGAAGAGCTGTCTCTCAGGCACCAGCACCCACACCTTAGGCGTGGAAGCAGTACTGTTTTGATCTATGACATGTAGCATTATACGAGTTCTTCCCCAGAGAGCTGTCTAGCCAACTTAGCTCCTTTTTTGAGGATAAGACTCTTCATTAATACCTAGGTCATTATGAAAGTTTTGAGACAGACTGCATTGTTTCACTTCTAAGAAAAACAGTCCACAGCATCCTTTCTGACTGACCCGGGGAAGTTTATCAGAGCTGCTTGGTAGGGGGAGGTCGGGGAGGGGGCTTCGTTTGTTTCCAGCTGCAGGGATTTTACATTTTCTTGATTTTTGTGTATCTTAAAACTCAGTTATGACCCACGCAAAGACCTTGCCGCACACACTTCTGGCTGCTTCCTCAACTTGCCCATCAGTGCAGTGGGGCGTCTTTCTTGCCAAAGCATAATTCATGTTACTGACGTTTCTGTTCCTCAGTCACCTCAGAAGACGGCCGTTCTGTGGATCTTGGCTTCCGAGTTGATATTGAGGAAAAGGGATTCTACACGGAGAATTTTCATTCGGCAGCATGGGTTTTCCGTGGGGATGACGGGAATCCAGAGGACAGTCCGAGATGTCTCAGTAAAAAGCCTCGACCAGTAGCTGGTAAGGACTCCACAGTTATGATAAAATGTGTGTGTCTCAGAGAACCGTGGCCGGCTCCAGGCCAGGCTCTGAAGTCAGCAAACTTGAGCCCTGGATGGAGTGTTGGGGAGATGAAGTGAGTGTGTGTGCTCCCACAGTGACGTGTGTGTGTGCACGTGTACGCAAATTCAATGTGTTTCTTAATATTATAAAAGAATTTGAAGTTATTAAGACAAAAACTGCCCTCAGACCTCAAGCATAAAATCACAATTCCAAAGTTGGAATAAAGGTTAATGTAGCCAGTGTCAAGAATTTGTTTTTATCTACAAGTAAAAAATAATTATTAATTTTTAAAGTACACCAGAAAGTATAGAAGAAAACAAATTATCGCTTATTATTCAAATTCTTAGTATAACTATTTCATTGTTTTTGCCTTATCTTTTTATAACAAACAGTTTTAGTCCCTTTTTAAACAAATATTATACAAAATATGCACTTGATATTATCATGAGTTTTTATCCTGTATATGACTTGATAGCCTTCTTACATGTAATAATATAATTATGCTTATTTATTAGTATAAGTTTTTTCATGTGTTTTTACAAACTTCTTTAATATTCTCAGAGTTCTATAATATTTTTATGAAGTTAATTTCAGTAAACTAAAGTTAATAACTCTGTGTAATATGCATTGCCCTAATATAATAATGGCTATGAGTGGGGGGACCTTATGCCCGAGTAGTTTCAGCATGTGAAATAACTATTTCAGTCGCATCTTTGCTGTAAAACTTAAGGTATAAAGCTCTGTGAACTTTCTATTTTATTGGCTAAATAACCTTCATAAGTAGTAAACAATGTAACTCAAGCAAGGAAAGATTCAAGTTGAAAAGAAGGTTTTAAATTAATTATACAAGCATGTGTTCAGTAAACACCAGCACTACTGAGGCGTAGGCTCTGGGGGAGTTGCTTTATAAGATACAGAGAGAAGGGACAGTTTGAGAGGATGGCAGGCTCTACAAAGAAGTACAGAACACTTTTTGTGCAGGCATCAAAATGTGCTCAGTGTCATCTGACCACCTCCTGTGAAGGTAAGATGTAATCATTCTTATAGGTAATATTTTTTGTTTTGTCTGTAGAGCAAAATAGAGCCTTTCTTAATTAATTTTTTAAAATCAATGTAAAATTCATCAGTGGAAGATTTTACTGAGAAGTTGTATATCTAATGAGTTTTTGATTATCAAAATGCATATGAGAATACAAGGGTTATATCTTGCATGTTGAGAATATTTACATATATTCTTATCATAATATGAACATATTAAGCTTAGCTATTTATTAAATAGTAAGCATGGAATTCTGGATCTAAAATTTAAAATATTCAGAGTGGAATTAGGGAAAATCAATATAGGCAATGAGTCAAAGTTTCACTTAAAAAGCTCCAAAGATCTGCTATACAACGTTGTACCTATAGGCAATGATAACGCACGCTTTGAAATTTGTTAAGGAGGTCAATTTCATGTGGTTAAAAACAAAACTAAGTAAAATAAATCAGAGCATCAAAAAAGATGAGGAGGATCTAGAATTAGTCTTAAAACCACAAATTTTTCTATATTCAACTTTTATTTGAGGACTAGGATGGCACTGGGAGTGTACACCCAGCTAAAGTAAGACGCTCAGGGTCAGGGTCTCCCTTTGTTCACTGATGCCCTTCAAACACCTAGAGCAGCACCTGCTGGTTTGTCAGATAAACAAATAAAACTGCCTGGATTTCAGTGCTGTTCAGTGACTTACTAGCTATGTGGCCTTAGAACAATTGTTTATTTACTATAATTTTACCACATCACAAAAAAGAAATGAAATTACAAATGTGAAAATTATAATGGGATTTTCTGTTCACCTTAGATATTTCTCCCACTTTTATTTTTCTTAATTTTTATGAGAATTTTGGCTGAATATTAAATATATGCTTATGTATATTCACTTACGTTTATATGTAAATTATACACAACTTACATATAATATACTTACTAAGTTGACAAAGATTTATTGAGTATCTGTGAATGGCAGGAACCTGAGAACATTAAGATGAACAAATACAAGTTTTCCCCTCATAGTATTTTGGCTAAAATCTGATGTATTAAATATGTCTAAGAAAGTACAGTTACTGTAATTTCTACTATTTATTTACTTATTTTCAGACAGAGTCTCACTTTGTCACCTTGGGTAGAGTGCCATGGTGTTATAGCTCACATCAACCTTAAACTCTTGGGCTCAAGTGATTCTCTTGTCCCAGCCTGCTGAGTAGCTGGGAGTACAGGCACCCATAACAATGCCCAGCTGTTTTTAGAGACAGTGTCTGATCTCGAACCTGTGTGCTCAGGCAATCCACCCACCTTAGTCTCTCAAGTGCTGGGATTACAGGCATGAACCACCATGCCCGGCCTTTATCTATTATTTATTGTCATCAAAGAGGAGCATTTTAGTTAATTCACTATTATTTACTTTCGTAAAAGAAAAAAAATGGAACTTTATTAAATATATATAAATTTTCTTTTTTTTTTGCTTGATATATACACACACCTATGTGTACATACATACATACATATATATATACACATACACACACATAGATGGGAGATCTGACAATTAAGCTCACAAACTTGCCAGGACATGCTCACCTTGGCACCACTGTACAAACAACTCAGTAAGGTTTCATAACCTTGGTATATCAGTGTCCCACAGCTAGTTCACGTTGACACGTGGCAGTATCTTGCTGAGTGGTATTCATTACTATTGTAGTTTTTGTGTGTCATCACAAGTATGTCAGAGCTTGAGTTAGAGTAAAAAATGAACATTGAATTTCTTATTAAACTCGAAAAGAATGGAAATGAAATCAGGGACATGTTAAGTCCAAGTTTATAGGGATGATGCCATGAAGAAAATGGCAATGGACATGGATTAAGCATTTTTCTGTTTAATGAAAGCATCATGGATAGGTCCGGGCAGCCAATAATGAGCAGAACTAATGAAAACACTGCAAAAAATTCATTGAATTCATTGACTTATGTGTCAAAATCATCAGCTGACTGTGAGAAGCATCGCAGACCAAGTAAACCTCCATAGAGTAAAAGGAAAGTCTTGACTGAAAGTCACTAGGAAAATCTTAACTGAAAGTCACAGCCAAGACCTCATGGCTCTTCTATCACGACAATGCACCAGCTCACACAGCACTGTCTGTGAGGGAGTTTTTAACCAGTAAACAAATCACTGTATTGGAACACTCTCCCTAGTTACCTGATCTGGACCCCAGTAACTTTTTTCCCTTCATAAAGATAAAGGAAATATTAAAAGGAAGACATTTTGATGACATTCAGGATATCAAGGTAATACAATGACTGCTCTGATTCTAGAAAGAGTTCCAAAATGATTTAAAGGGTGAACCAGGTGCTGGCATTGGTAGTAGGTGACTATAGTGATATTCAGCAATGAGGTGTGTAGCACTTTTTCTAGGACAAGTTCCCGAACTTAATTGTCAGGTCTGGTGTGTGTTTGTATATGTGTGTGTGCAGATGTATACATAGATATGAAAATATGTTTAAATGCTGCAAGTGAACTTCATGGTACCATTTACTGGACCTCAGCTGAAGAATGTACTAGGTACCTTTCTTCTTGTTACCAAGACCTGAGCTGTTATGTATACCAGATGTGTGTGTGTGTGTGTGTGTATATGTGTGTGTATGTATGTATGTGTGTATATGTGTGTTTGTGTATGTGTGTGTTCTTAAATATGTGATGTTGAGAGACCAGTGGAAGGAGATGCAGATGGAAAGAAAAGGAGAGTTCAAAGTTAATGAGCAATTTTTTTTTAATTTTTTTTAGAGACAAAGTCTCACTTTGTCACCTTCGGTAGAGTGCCATGGCATCACAGCTCACAGCAACTTCCAGCTCTTGGCTTTAGGTAATTCTCTTGCCTCAGCCTCCTGAGTAGCCAGGACTATAGGCACCTGCCACAACACCCGGCTATTTTTTTGTTGCAGTTTGGCCGGGGCTGGGTTTGAACCCACCACCCTTGGTATATGGGGCTGGTGCCCTACTCAGTGAGCCACAGGCACCACCCTAATGAGCCATTTTTAAACTGAAAAAAATCTTCATTAACCTAATAGCTTTTTAAGAAATCTCAATGCTATTAATATTTCATTAATAATTTATATCTAACAGCATGTATTTTATGAGAATAAATTTTACACTTTAAAAAATATAGCACATCTAAACTTTGATTTCCTAAAGGAGTTCTTGTGAGTTGCACAGATAACAAAAGTTGGTTATCATATGGAACAGTATTGCTGGTACTGAAAAAAGGGGGGATATTTTCAGTGCATGGGTTGTGTTATATTTATGGAAATATTTGCCCTTCATTTACATTTTTACATCTAACAAGATGATTCTAAGGAAGTGTTATTCGAGGGTATAAATAACTGGGAGATATGCCCACATGGTCTCTGAAAAGACAATGACATTCCTCTGTGGCTTTTCAGCAGCTGTGTGGCACTCATAGATTTTCCACCAGACTGTGGCAAGGGAAACCAGGACTATAAATCTTAAAATATGAGAAAATTGTCTTTCGAAGAGGAGGGAATGTGTTGCAAACATTTTGATTGCCTCTTGTCCCACAGGAGAGCTCTGCCGTTGAGCTTACCGTTTAAAGATGTTATTGGTTTTTACTTTCACACACATTGTTGACATTCAATTTTTCTGATTGAAAAACAAAAACAAAAACCACAGTCTTGAAAACAATATCTGTATCAACAGTCTCATGCAATACAAAACAAAACCAACATGATTTGATTTGAATCAACATGGTAAAAAATACTCCATTAAAAAAATCTCTGTTGAGTAATCAATCTGTCAAAAGCCTAAGATAGCATCAGGAAGGTGCCCTACAGGGAGCAGGATGTGCTGACAAGTGGGGAGATGAGAGGTGATTTTTACTGGGTTCAGGAATAGGATTTGATTTTCTTTCACCTTTTTTTAGGTATCAGGCTGTTGTAGACCACCAAAATATTCATTCCTACTCCTTGTATTTCCCCGTTCTCACCCTGGAATTATACTGAGATCTTAAGTGGCAATCCAGTCATGTAAAATGATTGCCACAAGGGGATCACAATAGCAAATAACAGAGTTTTCTGCAGAAGCGTCTCGTAGACGAGTGTGGACTGCTAGAGCTGAAAAACACAACACTTTCTCAGCACCCTTCATATGCTTTTAATACAAGAAAAGCCATGCACTTTCTTTAGACATTTTGTAAAGACACACATTCCTTCAGGAATTCACATGAGGAGACTTTATCCTCCCTCTCTTTGAATGGTCACCTCTCAGGGAGCCCATGTGTAGCACACCAACTCCATGAGAAAAAGTCCCCTTGTCTCTTCTCCACTATGTTTCTGAGACACAGGAACACCTGGGCATACAGTGGTGCTCAGCAGGTGTTTGTGACCGACTGACTCCTGCTATGAGACTACCAGGAATCACTAAGGACAGTCATGTTTCCGTTTTTATTCCACGTGTGACCACCTCTGGGCAGATCACTTAATCTTACACTACCTTTGTCATTTCTCATAGGAAACTTAATGTTAGGAATACTGTTATTTCAGAAGATATGGGAGAAAATTAATAAACTCATGGCAAATCTCTCACAAACTCTGAAAAGTATAGTGTGAACCTGTAACAGTGATATTTCCCCAAGTATCAGGGACTCACCCACCTCGTCAGAGACGGTGGGGAGGAAATTCCTCACCAAGTGGAGACTGGCTCTTACCTCTCGTGGTCAAGTCATTTTGAATTCTCAAGAGTTCCGTTGGCCTCTTAAATGCTTTTGTTAGCTCTGACCATATTTTGCCAGTTAGGCACTCTGTAATAGTCTTTAAATATGGACTTAAAGCTGAGGCAATCTTCAAAGAAGAAATGTCCCTGTTCTCCAACCTGGGACATTTCCCATTTCTCTGGGAAATCTAAATTTCCCTGAGAAATAAAAACTGAAGCATAAAATCTGAAAGAAAGGTTATAAGTTAAAAAGTAAACATATTAGCCATAAATTATACCTTTTTTTTTTTTTTTTTTTTTTTGCTGTGGCCAAGGGTAGGTTTGAACCTGCCACCTCCAGCATATGGGGCCAGTGCCCTACTCTTTGAGCCACAGGTGCTGCCATTCTATTTTTTATTTATTTTTTGTAGGGACAAAGTGTCACATAGTCACCCTCTGTAGAGTGCCACGGCATCACACTGCTCACAGCAACCTCTAACTCCTGGGCATAGGCGATTCTCTTGCCTTAGCCTACCAAGTAATTGGGACTACAGGCTCCTGCCACAATGCCCAGCTATTTTTTCATTGCAGTTTGAACCCACCACCCTCGGTATATGGGGCCAGCACCCTACTCACTGAGCCACAGATGCCACCCAATATTTCTATTTTTTAATGAAGGGGGCTCTAGTAAATTTAAAATTTTAATGTACTAATTTTCCCTTCCCTTATGAATAGATAGAATTCTTATTTTATAACTAATTAATTGACTTTTCCCCAGAGAACCTAGAATAAACATATTACTAGTAATTCCCCTTTGGGGCTTGGTTGTTGTTACACTTTGTTTTGATTTACTCTTTACTATTTGTAAATATTCACTGACCTATAGAAGAAAAATTCAACCAATAAAAGCACGGGAAGATAATTCCCACAGTACTACGTCAGTACTTCTCTCCAGAGAACTTGACCTTCAGTGAAAACAAACAAACATGATTTTGAAGCCTTCTCTTACAATTCCTTATTGGATACCTTTGTTAGTGTTCAAAAATGAATCTTCTGTCTGCTGTGGTGGCTCACACCTATAATTTGGCAGGTTGAAGCAGGAGGATCACTTGAGCCTAGGACTTGGAGACTAGCTGGATGACGTAGTGAGACCAACCCCATCTCTACCACAAAAAGATAAGAAAATAAAATTAGGCCAGTCATGGTGACTCACACTTGTAATCCTAGCACATTCAGAGGCCAAAGCAGATGGACTGCTTGAGCTCATGAGTTTGAGACCACCCTAAACAAGAGTGAGACCCTGTCTCTACTAAAAATAGAAAAACTGAGGCAAGAGAATCACTTGAGCCCAAGAGTTTGAGTTTGCTGTGAGCTATGATGCCATAGCACTCTACCCAGCTTAAGATTCTGTCTCAAAAAAAAAAAAAAAAGAAAAGAAAAAGAAAATTAAAATATAAAAATTATCTGGGCATGTGGATCACACCTATAGTTCTAATTAATTTAGAGGCTAAAGCAGGAAGATTGGCTGAGCCCAGGGTCTGAGGCTGCAGTGATCTGTGACTAGCCTGGGTGTCAGAGCAAGACCCTGTCTCAAGGAATGAATAAAATGAAATAAGATAACATCTACCAATCATTTTATCATAAGGACATTTGCACAATACTGTTCATTGCAGTTCAATTTACAATTGCCAAAATGTGGAAATAGCCTAGATGCCCACCAACCCAGGAATGGATTAACAAGCTGTGGTATATGTGTACCATGGAATACTATTCAGCCATTAAAAAATATGGAGACTTTACATCTTTTGTATTAACCTGGATGGAGTTAGAACCCATTCTTCTTAGTAAAGCATCAGAAGAACGGAGAAGCAAGAATCCAATGTACTCAATTCTAATATGAAGGCAGCAGATGAGCTACTATAAGGGGTGGGGTAGGGGAATGAGGAAGTGGGGAGAGGGGAGGAGGCAGTGGGATGGGGGTCACTGTGTCTGGCACACTTCTTGGGGGTGGGACACAATTATAAGAGGGACTTTACCTAACAAATGAAGTCAGGGTAACCTAATTCTTTGTGCCATCCATGAATCCCAAACAATAAAAAGAAGATAAAATAAAATAAAAAATAAAAATGAATCTTCTGAGATTCTCTTAAGCTCATTTAAGCCTCATTTCAGTTTTTACTCTAGCACAACCCAGGTATATTTTTTTCTAAATAAAAAGAAATGATACCATGGAAAACAAAGGGCCTACCGTGCCCACATCCCGCTTTACAGAAATTGCCCCTTCACAGGGAAGGGTTGCAGGTCCCTCTCTTTAAACCAAAGCTGGCAGTGATTAACCTCGGTGAGAATGGCGTGCTGAAAACCAAGTGAGGCTAAAGCCGGGCCTCCTGTGCCAGTTAACTGAGTTATTCGCTGGAAAGTTCTTGAATGAAATTACAAGTGGTACTCCTGTGACCACACACGACAGGAAAGTGAAACAGCCTTATTGCTGATGCGGGGAAAGTCTTAGTGGTGCGGATGGATCAAACCAGCCACGACCTTCCCCAAGGCCAAAGCCTAATCCAGAGTAAGGCCCTGACTCTCCTCAGTTCTCTGAAGGCTGAGAGGGGTGAGGAACAGCCAAAGGCAAGCTGGAAGCCAGCAGAGACCCATTTGTGAGGTTTAGGAGAGAAGCCGTCTCTGTAACTTAAAAATGCAGGGTGAAGTAGCAGGTGCCGATGGAAAGCTGGAGCAGCTATTCAGAAGATGACGGTGGCTACAGCCAGCAGATTCACAGGGCAGACACCGCAGCCTTCTGTCGGAAGAAGATGCTGTCTAGGACTTTCATAGCTAGAAGAGCCGTCAGCGTCTCACTTCAAAGCCTGGAAGGACAGGCTGACTCCCTTGTTAGGGGCTAAGGCAGCTGGTGCCTGTACGTTGAATTGGTGCTCATTTACCATTCTGAAAATCCCGGGGAATTAAGAATTCTGCTAACTCCACTCTGCCTGTGCTCGATAAATGGAACATCAAAGCCTGGGTGACAGCACACCTGTCTGCAGATGGTCTACGGGACATTTCAAGCACACTGCCGAGACCTCCTCAGAAAAGAAGATTCCTTTCAAAATGTTACTGCTCACGGACGGTGCACCTGGTCACCGGGAGCTCTGGTGGAGACGTACAAGGAGATGAATGCTGTTTCCATGCCTGTGAACACAGCTCCATTCTGCAGCCCAGGGATCAAGGAACAATTTGGCCTTTTAAATCTTATTAAGAAATACATTTCCTAAGACTGTACAGACAGAGCTTCTTCTGATGCATCTGGGCCAAGTAAACGGAACACTTTCTGGAAAGGCTTCCCCGCTCTATTTACCATTAAGAACATCCATGATTCACGAGAGAAGGTAGACAGATCAACCTTAGCAGGAGTTTAGCAGAAGTTAATCACTTCTCTTATGGATGACTTTGAGTGGTTCAAGACTTTGGCAGAGGAAGTAACTAGAGATGTGGCAGAAATAGCAAAAGAACTGAGTAAGGAGCAGAGCCTGAAGGTGTGGCTGAGTCGCTGCTCCCCACAATAAAGCCTGGGTGGATGAGGGGTTCTTCCAAGGGGTAAGCAAAGAGAGAAGCCCTTGCTGGGGGCTCAGGTGGTTGTTCACATTTTTGAGCAATGAAGTGTTTTAATTAAGGTCTGTACTGTGTTCTGACTCTTGCACACTTGGCCGACAGCATACGGTGTGAACATAATGATTGCACACACTGGGAAGCAGCAAGCCACGCAGCCCCGTTCATCATGACACCCACTTAGGGCAGTGTCGCAGTGTCTGTGAGGTGCGCCTGTGCTCACAGGAAAGCGAGTGTGTGGGTAGCAGGGAGAAAGGGAACAGGAGAAGGGAGACAGTCTGTGGAAAAGCAGACTGAGGGCTGGCTGATCCAGGTTAAAGACCTCCACGGTGTACAAATGCAGGAATTCTCACTGTGCAACTCGTGGAATGCTCCAGCTTCAGTCCACAACAACCTCATATCCTAGTTCCATTTTCGGCTCAGCTCAACCATTTCTGCTTTTTCTGAGACGCTCAGATGTGCAGCTTTTCCTGGATTCCTGTGAGACCCCCATGTGTACTGAGGGTGCTGTTTTTCTATGTCCACGTACAACTTTGGGACAATGCTGTCTGTCACATTACCTGCAGATTGGAGGGACTCACATCTGTAAGCCCCAGGTGCCGTGTGAGGCAGCCGGCACAGGGGTTAAGAGCAAGCACCTGGGAGGCGGGAGCCCGGGCATGGTGAGCACAGCCCCCGACTCACAGGGGCCTCCCTGCGCCTCCAGTTCCTCCTCTCCAACAGAGAAAAATAATAATAGGCTGTGGTGAAGATTAAGGTAGACAGCACTTATAGGGCCTAGCCTGTACAAGACAAGCAGGAAATACTAGCTGCTTCCATAATATACTTTACAATACCTGAAAACTAACTCACAAGCACTCCCTTTTTGCTTTCTTTTTAGTTCGGGAGAGAACCGTGAGGCTATTCAAAGGCACTGGAGATTATCCCTGGGGATTCCGAATTCAGTTCTCCAAACCAATCATGGTCACGGAAGTGGATGCCAGTAAGTACCCTCGCTGTGGGAATTTTCATTCAGATGGGAACAATTATCTCAACCCTACCAAAATATACTAACCAGCCTTTGATACGATAGTCCTGGACTGCACACGTGTGCAACAGAAGCAACTCACAAACCTCAGGTTAACAAAGGCTCGGGATGGTTGAAAACTGCTCACATCATAACCAAATACTTTTTTTTTTTTGGCCCGGGGCTGGGTTTGAACCTGCCACCTCTGGCATATGGGGCCAGTGCCTTACTCCTTTGAGCCACAGGCACCGCCCATAACCAAATACCTTTTGAAAGACCATTTTTCCTGATGGAACAGGAGCACTGGTCTCATGTACAAGGAGCACTGGTCTCCCTACCAAAGCGCCCTCCCTGTAACTGGGGACATGGAGCTCAACTCTGAAAGTAAGAAGGATTCTGTGAGTACACAGCTGCCTGCTTGTTGGTCTTTAATAGTTTCTGGAAAAAGTTCCACCCCCCTGAATTCTTTCCCTCATGGTTCCTCAGCTTCCTCATTTCCTAATTAGCAAACAAGGCAAATAATGAAAGTCAGCTGTTTTGCTTTCTGATTTCTAACATGAGAGTAATCTGAGATCCATGCTTTGAAAAAATCAGAACCAGGGCGGTGCCTGTGGCTCAAAGGAGTGGGGCGCCAAGCCCATATGCTGGAGGTGGTGGGTTCAAACCCAGTCCCGGCCAAAAACTGCAAAAAAAAAAAACAAAAAAACTCAGAACCAGAACAGTAAGGATGGTCTGAATACAATACAGATGCCCAGACCGGCATGGTGCTCTGGGGAAGCCCTGGAGAGGATGGCAGAGAAGGGGACCTCAGGGCCACTGTGTGTGTGTGGCGGGGGGTAGGGGGGTGCAGAGGTCCTGAGTTACATACATTACAGTCCATCGTTTGCTTCTGTGCCTCCCTGTCTGGACTGTGAGTTCCTCAGCATCAGAAACTGCACCTCACCACCTGTCCACCCTCAATACCTCATGCACGGTCCAAGAGACAATAGAATAGATACCCCCAAATGCTTGTCATGTGACCCAGTCCCACCCCTCCTGCCCTGTCCTTATGCCCCATCCCTTCTCTGGCCTCCTGTCACCTGGGGACACTTTGTTCTCCTTTATCAGCACCCGGAGTCGCTCTCCTGTGCCCTGTGATTCCACTGGGAGTCTCCTCTCCCATCAGTAAAGCAATGACTGCTCAGCTCTGGGAAAGGCTAGGGAGGTGACAGTTGGCCCATGTTACACAGCAGAGGTGACGCCAGCAGGCAGGAGTCAGAGCCCAACCACCCACTCTTCATTTTTGAGAAATGTTCTAATCAGTTATCAGTGCAGGAGAAAAAAAATACTCAATACTCAGAATGTGAGATGGTCCAGGGCAGCGAGCAAGTTACAGCTTAGATGGTGTCTACGGAAACTTCTAACAGTCAGCACTTACACTCAGTGATCGATGACACAGATTTTGTTATGTGTAGCGACTCAATCTCTTTTAAGTATGAGGGGAATTATCCAAGTACTCAGTAACCGGATCTCTGTTTTATACTCATTGTTTTTAGGTCTGCCTTTGCAGTATCCCACAGGTTGACTTGATTCTGACTCAGTTTTTTGTAACAGTGTTAAGTACATTCAGTATCATCTTAGCTACATAACTGAAGTGACATCTCTCTAACACGTAACCGTTTATGCCGTGAGTGGGGTTCACCTGGTTACTGTACAGTAACTTTTCTCAATGCTCTCCATTGAACTTAGCTTAACGATCCATTCTTTCCTCTCTGGATCAATTCTGGGGTGAGTCATCTTAGCCAATAAAGGTACTGCCTCTTTACCTTGGTATTAAAAGTTCAATCTGGTCTAATAATCATAAAACTACAGGTATATGTAATTTGATACGACAATCACAACTTCTGAACTCGTATGCAATCTAAAGCTTCTCTCCTGCCCCCGACTTGTAAGCTCGGATTAGCTTCCTGACTGCTTCCTAGCTCTGTTTCTATTTGTCAGAGAGCTCACCTCTACACCTTCAGTTGTGCTTGAACTTGTGCCTGTTTCTCTCTCCTCCTCCTATTGAAAGCCGGTCCTCTCTCCAACATGGTTCATCCCTTCTGCTCTCACCTCATGACTTATAAAAACAGAAGTAAACTAGGAACAGATAGAAACATCTTTAAAGTAACAAACAGAGTTCCTTTGTCTCAGTCTCTGCATCTGAGAAATAGACACCCAGATGAAAATAGACGCACAAAAGTTTGGAGGAAATTTCTGCCCCGCAAAAGGCAGAGTGTGCGATTGAGCAGGAGAGCCTTGGGGCCTGATGTGGATCCGCCTGGCGGCTGCAGAAAAAAAAAAGAAAAAACGCAGGACCGGGTAGGAAGAGCCTCCAACTGCAGTGTGGCTCAGAGAGATTCTGAGTCAGGCTAAAGGGCAGCAGTGTCCTTCTGAGACTGGCCAGCAAGACCCTGACTCTAGGAGACCCTCCAAGTTCAGTCATCAGCTGGAAGCAGCCCAAGGAGAACGTGGCCGTGATGGGAGGTGAGATAGGTCAGAAATTACGTCAGTGGAAGGCTTTCGGCCGGTATCGACTCTCCTGACCATGGGCTGGTGGAGAGGGGAGAACAAATTGATAGGAATATTTCTAATAAAGGTGTGAGGAATATTACTTTGAAAACAAAACAATATAGAAAAAAATTTAAAACATCTAAATTAAAGGAAGGAGAAAAAGTTCATTTTTTTAATTTTAATACTTAAAGATACAATTATTTAAAATGATCTATGATATGATCTCAATCAAAGTCTTGATAGAGTATTTTTTGCTTTGGGTTTCATTGGGGGTGGGAGGTAAAACATTATCCATTAGATTCTAAGTATTTACAGGAAAGCAAAGGACCAGGTTACTAAGGTGAATACTCTTTAATCCAAGGGAAAAGCCTTTTTCCTACAATTCGATATTAAAATACAAATGCATGGATATATTCTTACTTTGATTTGAATGAATTTCAAATAACATTTAATCAGTTAATCAAATATATAAGTAACTCTTCAGCAAATAATTTCTCTAATGATTAAGAAAGGGAGAGAGTCTTCCCCAAACATTGGTAGGATTGAGGTTTGGAAGGCTTGACTACAGACAAATGGTAGAACAGATCTGAGTTTGGCAACTGGATCCAGATGACAGAAGACAAGGACAGCCAGTTTGCCAGGGTCACCTGTAACTGTACTTGGCTCCCTAGAGCCCTTAGAATGAGCAGGAACAAAACACCATCTGTGTCATGTCCTTTCTGTTTTGCAGACCCCCAAACAGGCACCTTTATGATCATAAACTGGCTTCTGATTGTTTGCCAGTTTTAAAAGAAAGCAGGCTTTACAAAGGGAGTGTCCATTCAGGCAGAGTTAACCAGTGGTGCCTCACACCACCCCCCACACTCCTCTCTCTCCTCTCCCCCTCCCCCCTCCCTACCCTCTCTCTCCTCCTTCACATTTCCCTTCTTTTTCTCCTTCTTTCCTATCTCTCCCTCTGACTTCATGAGATTAGTCAAAGAAACAAAGGAGTTTACGAAGAATATAAAAACGATCACCATTAAAAATCATACAGGTCTGACTTTACCAGTTCAGCAGCTTTTTTCAAAATATCCAAAATCTTGATGTACTCTTGGGTGCCTGTGGTTCTAGATAAAACAAATAAATGCAGTTTAATAAAATGGTCTGACTTATTTGATTTCTGAAACTTCACAACTGCTCAGCTGAGATAGTTGGCTGTATCTCATCCTTTCGAATGTGACACAATTCAAAATGTTTGCATTGCAAATGACTTCGCATTTAGGAGGCCCTGAGGTTTTGTAATAGGAAAAGCTGAGGCATCTTGACTGCAGCAGAAGTGGCACAATACATAGTTAACCTAGGATTTTATTCAACATAAGAAAGTGCTTCCCTGGCAGGGATTCACGCTGCTGCTGAGTCTACTTCCCAGTTTTAAAGTGTAGTCCTCAGCGCTGAAGTGCGCCCTCTGAAATCCATTGTCTAGTCAAATCTACTAAATGAGGGGTTGAGGGACTTTAAAATTACACGTATTTTCAGCACTTCTGAGAATCTTATTCACACCACCAAACATTATTCTGGATGCACCAGAGAGGCTTAATTACACACTGAAGATAAAAAGATAAAGCGGGAAGACCTGTAGGTGGGGTGGAAATGATGGTCTACAGCGCAGAGACAGAGCTTGCTGGTAGCTTACATAACTAATTGCCCACACCCGGCTGCTGTTTGCATGAACGTTTCCTATGAAAGCCTAAATGCTTGTGAGATCTGTTGGCATAAACAAAAGAAACAGATGTTCCAACTTTGATACCAAGTAAACTTGAAAGGAAAACTATACATTCAGAGACAGACAAATCATAGAGGAAATTATGGACAGACCCATCTTTCTAGAAGCTCTAGAGTTTAAAGTGTTACTGTTAAAGTACAATTTTAAAATGAAAAGAACAAGCCTCCCTTTTTAATTATAAGCTTTTCAGTTATGCATTATATGTAAGTAGTCCTGTAGGGATAGAGTAACTTAGCATTTAACTCTTTATAATAAACACGGAACCACACAGTCAAGTATCCTTTTGAAGAAAAAGTACATTTAGAAAATCAGAGTCTTGTCTTCTCTCCACCCCTATCATACCGTCCTGTGCAATGTAGGCAGAATATTTCCATCTGCTCCCAAGACCAGCCTCAGATAGGGCGAACATCTGTGTGGTCTATTACAGGCTCACTTTGAAATATCTCCCTCTCTGAAGAAGTCCTAATGCCTTAAACTCCCACCATAATTGATGGATAAATGGAAGATCTGTAGGTTGCATTGCAAAATAGAAGAACATAGTTACACATCTGTGATTAAAGTGAAGAGCAACCACATGTAATGTGGAGAGGAGTTGCACTCCAGAAATAATTCTTCTACAAGCAAGAATCATTTTCACTCTGGTGGTTTAATAATGCCAAGATAAATAATATAAATTTTAAAATGAACGGAAAATTCAAAGAGACATATCTCTGAAGAAGAAATGCAAATAGCTAATAAACGCACAAACAAATGTCCTACATCAATAGCCATCAGGGAAATGCAAGTGAAAGCCACACTGAGACACCACCTTATACCAACTAGGAAGGCGAAAATCATGACAATTCAGAGAATAGCAAATATTGGGAAGAAGGTAGAGAAATCTGGGACTCACAGTGCGGATGGGAATGTAAAATTTTGTAGCCACTTTTGAAAACATTCTAGGGGGTTCTTCAAAAAGTTATACATAAAGTTACTATTTGATCAGCACTTCTACACCACATATATGCTCAAGAGAAATGAAAATATGTCTGCAAAAAAACAGCAGCACTGTTTAGACGAACGAAATAGGGGAAACAACCCAAATACCCGCGAACTGATGAACAAGGCTGTATCCTTATCACGGGATGTAATTCATCCATTAGAAGGAAAGTCAGTAAAGGCTGTAACAGACGAATCTTGACAATAAAGGCTGTAACAGACGAATCTTGAAACAGACCGAACACAACAGACCACATTGTGTGTAACCGCATGTGTGTGAAATGCCCACAGAGGGCAAGTCCATGGAGACAGCAAGTTAGTGCTTGTTGGGGCTGAGGGTTTCAGGGGAATAGGAAGTGACTGCTATTGGCTGTGGAGCTCCTTTCTGGAGTAACCAAAATCTTCTAAAATTAGATTGAATATGCTAAAAACCATTGAACTATACACTGTAAATGGGTCAAGTATATGGTATTTGAATTATATAGAGATCAATAAAGGTCTTCTTAAAAAAGGAATTATTTTCATATATAATGAATCCTTTAAGAAAAAAGTGTTTAAAAGCAAATTCTACTTAGAACAAACAACCTATTACTAGATGCATCTTTTAATCAGAGTTGTTTATTACCTCATCTGGCCAACCTTTAACACACATGGATTGGCACTCAGGATTCAGACATTTTCCTTGCACTTAAATAATCCACTTTCAACTTCCTTAGTTATTATCAACTTTCCCATCTCCGGATTTATTCCCCTTTTTCCCATCTTCAGGATTCAAATGTTATTGTTATGGCCACTTTGATGCCATCACTGTAGACCTGCTGACTGTTCCTCTCTTGTCCTCACTGGCTTTATCCTGTTGCGTCCATACCCTCCACGGCGCACCTGCTTCTTCTTTGTGCTATGCTCTGTCTTGTCTCTGCCCCTCTCTCCTGAAAGGTGATTATTTGTCAAGAGTTTGCCTTCGATGTTCCCTGTTTCTCTCCTTAAATTTGTCCCTTTGGTTACGAATCCTCAATCTATTTCTCAGGCCCATTGTTTCCTATCACACCAAAGAACATTTTAGGTTTTATTTCACACGATCATGTCAGTGTATCTTAAAACAAACGCATATTCAAGCAACTTTTAAAATACCTTCCCATGTTTCAGAGGTTATACTGAGCATGGGAAAGACCAAAAGAAGTAAATAAATCAATAAGAATTTCTACTTGCCCATGAGGTGCTCACAGCCCATTAAGGGTGACAGTTAACAAGTGAGTGCAGACCAATGTTTCGGGTCCTGGGTCAGAGTTGTATCCCTGCCCCTCACTTCCAGTCCCCATTGCCAGAGTCATGTTGCAGGCCTATATTAATTCTAGTAATAATATCCATGCTGATCTGCTTAACTTAATCTCTCCCTATTCTAAATTAATCTTCTTAAAAACCACTGTGTATCTATTTTCTGCTCACAAACCTCTAATGGCCTCTACTATTAAAGGATCACATACAAACTCCACATCCTCACCGTCCAGCCCCTTTACACACTGGCGATCTTTCTTATCACCCACCACACACACACACAGAGTCACACCCACAGAGCCGCCGTTCCAGTTCATTTGAGTCACTAACTTTTTGTCCTGTCTTAAAACAGCCCTTTTTTTCTATCTTGGCTCAGAAAACTTATTTTGTTTGCTTATTGTTTCAGATTATGCTAGCCGCGATAAGAAAAAGGTATTAATAGCTTAAGTCAAAAAGAGTCCAATGAGGATGTTCTTGGTTGAAGGGTGGTTTTACTCCCACATAATGTTCCATAATCGGGCTTTCTCCTATGACTCTGTCATTCCTTAGGGCCTGGAAGTCATCCACATCTGGCAGGCAGGTTGGAAAAGACTGTGAGGGGTGGCCCTTTGTGTTTTTCTGGGCTGGGCCGAGCTGTGCTGCCTGGCACTTCTGTTCACACTCCTGTGGCTTGAACTCGGTTGTGCTGCAGGCCCAGCTGCAAAGCAGTCGTGAGATGAGCTGCCCCTGTGTGAGCCCAGAGGAAGAGCAGCTGGGCTTGTGAACACCCAGCCCTCGTAGCCCCTCTCCCCGACATCACTTCCCACTATGGAGAATCTATTCGTTCATCAACGTCAGCCCAGATTCCCCTTCTTCTGAAAAGCATTTCTTACCCACTGCAAAAGGGTGTGAGAGTTCCCTCTTTGGACGTTTCATAGACCTGTGGTCTTCATTATTTTACACCTGTTACTCCCTGTGTTACAGAGTCACTTTTCCTTTTGCTTGTGCATGAATTTTCTTTCCCAGTGGAATTCCAAGCTCTTTGAAGACAGGCATATAATTTGGGATCATTCATTCAGTCTGTGTATATTGCAAGACTACTATACAGGGTGCCCATAAAGTTCGTGTGCAATTTACTCTGTGGAAGTGTTTTAAATTGCACGTGAACTTCATGTCCACCCTGTATATAAGACATGATATTTGGTGCCATGGGGAATACAAAAATTGCTGAGAAATCATCTCTGCGTGGACCTATGTTGTCATTTTGGAATTTGAGAACATTGGCACCATAAGCAACTCCTCGGAGATTTTTAACTTTGAAGGAATATAATTCAAATCATACCATAGGCTTTATTTTAGTTCACTGCAAGAATATCGTATAAATGAATGGGAATATCAAATATTATCTGCTTTTTACCTCTCCCCCCCATGTTGATGGCATTGCTCATCCAAGCAGAGAAGCCTTTCCTTCCCCTATTATGAGCAGACTTAGACAAACTGTAGTCATTACTATAAATATTCTAAGTCATGTTACCAACTGAGTCGTGCCTTACGATTAAAATTGTTTGAGCAGGTTTATGATATTCTAGAAAATAAAAGCCTGATCTTGCTGCATGATACTTTGCAAGTCCGCGAACGGTATGCACACACCCCACTCTGAGAGCTGAGAAAGAGAAAATGGGTTTAAATAAAAAAGAAAAGATGGACTTAAACTGCCACAGGACGAAGTTTGGTCAAACATACGGGAGACCTTATTAAAAATGAATTAAACTTGAAATGGCTTCTTATAACCTTTCTCCCCGGGAGGATATCGGGTGTGTTTCAGTGAGTGCAGAAAACCGGGGGATAAAATAAATAACTTCTGGAAGGGTCCTTGCCATCTCCCAAAGCCTAAGTCCCCAGGCTTAGGCTATTTTTGGTCTCCTTTCTGAGATGGCTCACAGAGGAGCCATACAATGAAGGTAAAAGCAGCTCTTGGGTTCTTTTTTCTTTTGCTACTCCAAGATCTGTTTTTGCCACAACTTCATAAGTATTTCAATTACTTGTTCCCTCAACAATCCGGCAGAGAAGCTCTGCCCCCACCCTGCTTTTTATAGATGAAGATATTGAGGTTAAATGATTTTCTCAGGGTTACAAAGAAGCCCAGCAGCAGCGGGGGAATGCCAACTTGCAGGCCAGCCTTCTGGTAGGTGAATAGATTGAGTTTCTGAGTGGCTTTGCTATTATATTGCAAAGAGGCCATGCAGACGCCTGGCTGAATGTGCGGGAAACCACGTCCAGGGAATGAAAGGGAGGCTTCAAGAGAGCATTTTCCTTCTTATTAATGACAGCAGCAATTGTCTAAAGGTGGAAAGAAAGGCCCTTTAGAGAAAGAGCCTTTTAAAAAGACACAAACAACAGGGCACTCAATTTGGGACCCTCCCTCCATGAGACCCTGTCATCTGTCTCCTCTCAGACAGCGCCGCAGAGGAGGCCCGGCTGCAGATTGGGGACGTGGTGCTGGCTGTCAACGGCACTGAGGTCACCAGCGCGGAGCACGCAGAAGCTGTGCATCTGGCAAGGAAAGGTAGGTGGCCTCTACGGAGAGCAGAGGTGGCCTGGAGGGGCGGAGGGGTGCAGAGGTGGCCTGGAGGGGCGGAGGGATGCAGTGGTGGCCTGGGGGGGCGGAGGGGTGCAGAGGTGGCCTGGAGGGGCGGAGGGGTGCAGAGGTGGCCTGGAGGGGCGGAGGGGAGCAGTGGAGTCCCAGTCTGAGCTGACGCCTGATGAAAGTGTCAGTGCACTTTGCCCCCATTACAGATTGCCAAACAAATAGATGGGGGGGAAACCTTTTCTACTGATGGTCATCTCCAAAAGTGAAACCAGAAAACAGCAGTAAGCAAAACATACTCTATCACCAAATCCTTAAACTCCTCACACAAAAAAGATATTACAAGGATTTATTTACCATAATAGGTCCCTGTCCTTCCTTCCCACCTTCCTTCCTTCCCACCTTCCCTCCCCCATAATTTTCTTCCTCCCTCCTTCCTTCCCTTCCTTTAACCTTTTCTTTCTTTCCATCAGTTTTTTTGAGTTAGGGGCCTACAAGGTTTAACATAAAAAAGAGAGAAAAGAAGAAAAAGAGAAAAAGAGGGAAGGAGGAAGAGGAAGACAGGGAGGGAGAGAAAGAGGGAGGGAGGAAGGTAGAAAAGAAAGAAGGAAGGAAGGAAGGAAGGAAGGAAGGAAGGAAGGAAGGAAGGAAGGAAGGAAAGAAGGAAGGAAGGAAGGAAGGAAGGAAGGAAGGAAGGAAGGAAGGAAAGAAGGAAGGAAGGAAGGAAGGAAGGAAGAAAAGAAGGAAGGAAGG
>CAUYTI010084993.1:0-29774 GCA_963575145.1 Galago senegalensis
AGCTACTTGGGAGGCAGAGGCAGGAGACTCACTTGAGCCCAGGAGTTGGAGGTTGCTGTGAGCTGTGATGCCACAGCACTCTACCCAGGGGACAGCTTGAGGCTCTGTCTCAAAAAAAAAAAATTTCTTTTTGTAGATTCAGGGTCTTGCTATGTTGTCCAACCTGGTCTCAAACTCCTGGCCTCAAGCAATCCTCCCATCTTGGCCTCTCAGAGTACTAGGACTACAGGCATGAGCCACTATTCTGGCCCAGGAGCACATTTCTAACAAATGCCATTCATGCCCATCGCCATTGGTAAAACACTGCTGCGCTGTGCTTGGTAAAAGTACTTTGGCGTCCAGGTGCTATTATGTGTAAAGAATCCATATGCAGCCTTACCCAAGAGCCTCCAATGAAACTTCTTCCTGAGATCAACAGTGCAGCTCTTGAGACTTAACACAGTTGACTGCCCTTCCCTTGTCTCTCAGCATCATGATTCTCTGGGCTACCTCTGATCTCTTTGTCTATAGCATTCACTATCTGGAATATACTTGTCACAAGCAGAGGGACAACAAGCAGGGAGGGGGAGCTGGTCCTACATGTTTGAGGGGGAAAGAGTAGCAGGGGGAAAGAGTAGGAGCTGAGAGGTACCCAGGAATTAGATCAAACAGGGCCTAGTTGGCCACATGAGGACTAGCTTGATCCAGGCTGGTGTGGGATCACCCTTGAGGATTTTGAGTAGAGGAGTGATAGGATCTCACCTGAGTTTTAATGAGGTCTCTCTGGTCTCTCTGTGGACCAGTTGCCGTGAGGTGGGTAAGGCTGATGAAAACCACATGTGGATTCTTTGCACATGTGCGGCAGTGTCTTACCAACTGTGATGGGCATGAACAGCATCTTGTTAGAAATGTTCTTCTGGGCCCTCCTGGTGGCTTATGCCTATAATTCCAGTACTGTGGGAAGCCTTAAAGTAATCTAAGTGAAAGACGATGGCAGCTGGGACCAAGATGGAAGCACTGAATGTGCACGGGAGAGATCAGTTTCTAAATATGTTTCTAAGTAGAGATAACAACATGTGTTACCAAAAACTTGGAGGTGAATCGTGAGAAAAGGAGGGGTCGAGCAGGATTCCAGGATTTTGGCCTCAGCCACTAGGAAACTAAAAAGCTAGAGTTGCCATTTGCTGAGATGGAGAAGACAATGGAAAAGCAGGTTAGGGGGTGGGAATCAGGACTCAATGTGGACACATTAAATTTGAGTTGATTCCATTTATAAGTGAAGTTGCTGATGCGTGCGCACGCACACACAGAGGAGTCATCAGCGCTTAGGGGCATTGAAACTAGCTGAGGTCTCCAAGAGAGAGACTGTTAAATAGATAAGCAGTCAGAGAAATGATCTGGGGCTCCTTAACGTACAGAAGTCAGAAGAACCAGCAAAGGAGCTGCCAGTGTGTAAGAAGGAGTCAAGAGGGAGAAGCCTTCTAGGAGCCAAACTGTAAAAGAAAAGAAGTTTCGGGCGGTGCCTGTGCCCAAGGAGTAGGGCACCATCCCCATATACTGGAGGTGGCAGGGTCAAGCCTGGCCCCAGCCAAAGGTACCAAAAAAAAAAAAAGAGGGAGAGAAAAGAAGTTTCAAGGAAGGAGTGATTGTGATTAACTGTCACGTTGCAGGTCTGTCAATAAGACAAACTTTGGTAATTAGCCATTGATTTAGCCACAAGGAGATCATTGCATTCCTTAACAAGAACAGTTTCAGTGAAGTATGAGGATGAAAGTCAAAGATGGATTTATTAAAAAAAAAATAGAAGAAATTTAACAAAGTAAGAATAGGTAGTTCTTTTGAGACCTGTAAAATAGAGACTGGCAAAGGGGCCACAGATGTGGGGAGATGCAAAATCTTTTCCCTTAGAGTGGCAGTATAAATATAAATGTGTATACTTATATAGCTGATGGTAGTAATCAGCAGAGTGAGAAATTCAGAGAAGAGAGAATTGCTGGATTGAAGTCCTTCAGTGAACACGGGAAGACGAGGTACAGTGTGCAGTGGAGGGGGCCAGTACGACATCCAGTACGCTTGGTGGAGCTAAGGGAGGACTGTGGGCACAGATGCAGGGAGGTAAGTAGGTGTGATGTGGGGACATAGGGAGGTTCTTTTCCGACGGGTTCTGTTTTTTCAGTGAAGTAAGAAGCAGTCGTTAGCTGAGAGTGAGTAGCTGGAGGGGATGGAAATTTGAGTTTAGAGAGGAAGGTTTAAAGTAGACCTCTGGGGTGGCGCCTATGGCTCAGTGAGTAGGATGCTAGCCCCATGTATGGAGGGTGGTGAGCTCAAACCCAGCCCTAGCCAAAAATTGCAAAAAAAAAAAAAAAAAAAAAAATACGGCCAGGTATTTTGGCGGGAGCCTATATTCCCACCTACTGGGGAGGCTGAGGCAGAAGAGTCGCCTAAGCCTGAGAGCTGGAGGTTACTGTCAGCTGTGATGCCGTAGCACTCTACCCAGGGCGATAAAGTGAGACTCTGTCTCTAAAAATAAATATATACATATATATAAAAAAAGATAAAATAGTCCTCTGGGAAATGGATAGTGGTGGGATCAGGGAAATGTGGATGGATTGTCAAGCATCACTAGGGAGTCCCCTTGAGGTTAGTCGTCATGAATTTAAGGTGAAACCTGTCGGTAGGATCGTGGGCATTTCTCCCGTGATGGTCAGCCACCCTGGTAGAGAGGCAGAGTGGGCAGATAATTATATTTAACCAGGGCTGAGATTTGGCTGGGTGAACACACTGACGGGAGAGAGAAGCAAGGGAGCTGATCCTGCAGGCAGGGAGTGAGTATAGCTCCGGTGGAATCTAATCTTGAGTGAAGGAAATGACGTGCTGGGCTGCAAGACAGGATGGAGCTTGGAGCATTGATGGATTTTTGTTTCTGATATGGCAGAAGGACCAGTGAAGTCAGGAATTTGAAGCTTGAACTTGAGATGTGGGGCAGGTGCAGATAACATTGATATGAGCTGTGATTCTCAATGAGGGGTTGATTTCACCACTGAAAGGGGTGGGCACTTGTGATGTCTGGAGACATTTTTGATTATTGCAACTGGAGGTGGAAGAAATGCTACTATGTCTTAAAAAGGCCAGGAATGCGGCTCAGCCTTCTCCAATGCACAGGACAGTTCCCCAAGCAAAGATTATCCGGCCCTGTTGTCATTAGTGCTGAGTTGGAATCACTGCTTTAGGGTATGACCATAGGAATGAATGGCAGGATAGGCCTGAGTTTATCCAGATGACAGGAGGAGAGAAAATAAACAAAGAGACCAGTGTTTTAGACGGTTTATCTTATGACTACAGGAGTAGGAATGGAGAAAAAGATAGGGAGGAAGTTAACTTGCTGTGTATGGAGTCTCTTGCTTTTTTCTGGAGTTGGAAATCATAATGCTGACTCTAAGAGCCACGGGTTCAGATTAGCCAAAGAGTGATGGTATATATTTTTTAAAAGCCACTTGTGTATTAGCCAGCTCTGGTGTAACTAAACCAAATAGCCAAATAAATTACCTACAAGCCTTTTGGCAATCTCGGTTAGTGTTTTTGCTGGAAATTCTGTGACTGTAAACTTGAACTTGTGGCCTAGTCCCTACTCTAAATAATGCCTCTGGGTAACAGGCCTTGAGGCAGGAATCTGGTTCAAGAAAATCCATGAGAAACTTTATTCACGGGCTTTAGAGACTGTGACTTTCCTAGCAGTGCTCATCCCCTTGGAGAAAACTAGTCAAAATCACACAGAATGAATACGGGTTGCAAACCCGGGCTGCTTCCTGGAACAAGCTGGTCAACTTGTCTAGTCTTGTGCTTTGTCCTTCATTTTGAACTCCAGTGCCCCGAGGCTGCTTCTCTGCCCTCCCACAATAGCAAGCCACATCTTTTGTTTGTTTCTCATCTGAAAGAGAGGCTTGTTTTGAGGTTTGGACCACAAATAATAATCTATTGTTCCCTATAATAATAATCTACCCTCTTTAGCAGAAAAAAAATCCACTTGATGCAGTGTGGCTATCAGTTTATTTAAAAGAATAGCCAAAAGTGTTCATTGTGTCCTGAGAATAAACATTTGGAAGACGGTTGGGAGGAACGGGGGAGAACTCTTGTTCTCCTTGGCCCAGAGTCATAGTTAAGCCCTCTGGAAGAAAAAATTCTGAAAATGACTATCGGTTCTAAGTGACAATACCCTTCTTTATTCTGCCCATCTGTTACATTCTAAGAATAACTGGAACACTATAGATATTTATTTCGAACTATTTCTTTAAAAAAAAAATCTTATTTTGAAAGTCAGTGTTTTTATGTTACCAGTTTTAAGCCAAGGATGTTTCTTTCTAACCTTCATTTAGTGTGTGAAGGTGTTTCTTTTTGAGTGAAGACTGTCTTAGCAATAATCCTTAACAATTCTTGCAGTCGCCTGTGATTACAGATCTTGGAAAAAGAGCTTTTTTATATTCCAAGTGATAGACATATTTTAATCACTACTTCCCGGACTTAGGCTAACTGAAAAACCTGGATAAGTAAAATGAAAATGTGATAAGTGCAGTCAACTATTTCTTGAGTACACACATACTTAGCACCTGAAATCTTATGGTGGGTAAGATTTCACTAGCAAAACCAAAATAGGTAAATAACGTCTTTCTGCATTATAGGAAAAATACCAGATAAGTAATAATATGACTTTAAATGAAGTAATATGTCTTACTCAGAAGAGTTTTAATTGCTTTATATAGAGAAGGCGAGAAAAGTTCAATGTGAGAACAATTGTAGGTGACGGCAGTGGCTCAAGGAGTAGGGTGCCGACTCCATATACCGAAGGTGGCGGGTTCAAACCTGGCCCCGGCAAAAACTGCAAAAAGAAAAAAAAATTGTAGTATAACAGGTGAATATGAGGGCTGTTCAAAGAAGTAAAAATATGGCCTTCATATCATTAAAAACAGACTATCAGGGAAGTGACCAGGCAGTCCTTCAGTGGGTGAATGAGTAAACTGTGCTACATCTATACCATTTAATATTATTCAGCAATAAAAAGAAATGAGACATCAAGTCACAAAAGGACATGAAAGATGATTAAGTAAATATTGCTAAGTGAAAGAAGCCAGTCTGAAATGGCTGCCTACTATATTATCCTATCAATGTGACGTTCTGGAAAAGGCAAAAATATAGAGGTGTAGTACAAGGTCAGTGGTTGCCAGGGGTTTGGGAGAAGGAGGGAGGAATGAATTGGTGGAACGTAGCAGGTGTTTTAGGACAATAAAACTATTCTATATGGTAAGGTAATGGTAGAGCCGTGTCATTGAACACATTTGTTAAAATACACAGAATGTACAACACAAAAGTTGACCCTAATATAAACTGTGGGTCATCAGTTGAGACAAATGTACCACCCTGATGCCAGAGGTTAATCACAGAGGAAACAGAGAGTGGGGATTGGGGTGTGAGAACCGTCTACTTTTCCACTCAGTGTTTCTGCAAACGGACAACTACTCTTTAAAACATCTTTTATTGGCAATAAGGTATTTGCACCAGATTGTTCGTTGCAGCTCAATTCATAATTGCCAAGTCATGGAAGAAGCCCAAGTGCCCATCGACCCATGAATGGGTTAACAAATTGTGGTATATGTATACCATGGAATACTATGCAGCATTAAAAAATGGAGACTTTACCTCTTTTATGTTTACATGGATGGAGCTGGAAAATATTCTTCTTACTAAAGTAACTCAGGAATGGAAAAAAAAATCCAGTATACTCGGTACTAATGTGAAACCAATTTATAATCACTCACGCTTGCATATGAAACATGAAACACAACTATAGCCTAGGATGAAGGAGGGGAGGGGAAGGGGGGGGTGGGTCGATAGAGGGAGGGTCAATAGGGGGACCACACCTATGGAGCATATTGCAAGTACAAGTTGGATCTATCAGGTGTAGAACACAAATGTCTTAACGCTGTAATTGGGTAAATAAGGTGAAGGCTATGTTGATTAGTAGGATGTAAGCCCTCCAATTTGTACAAATAATCAACACATTGAATCCCATAATGGAATAAATGTATTCATGATCTATGTGCAAATGACTTAATAAAAAAAATAAATTGAGAAAAAGCCTGACAGAAGTCTAATGAGAAAAGATCTTTTAATTTAAAAAGCATAAGTATTAAGTATAGCCAAACTAATGAAAATATTTTCTTTTTTTTTTTTCTAAGACTAGTCAAGTGCAGTGGTGAGAAGAGGGGGAAGAGTAGAAGAAGGAGTTCAATCTGTAACTGTGAACAATCAAGTGAGATAACTCACCAACTTCAGACCAGCCAAAATATTTTCTTAACTAAAAATCAAAGACAGTACACAGCTCAGACTGTCAGTGACAGGAAGTACTTAGCTATAGGATATCCTGCCAGAAGTGTGTGGTAAATGGCAGTGGATCACTGTATATATCTGGAAGCTTTCTTGTATCTTTTCTTTGTCCTCTCCTGTGAAAAATATGCATAGTAGTGTTTATGCTAAATCCTACTCTTAAACTATCCCTTCTCCTTTCTCTCCAGTGACAGCTAGAGTATCCGCCTTGGAGGTCTACACACCAAAAGAAATCTTTGTGGCAAATGGGACACAAGGGAAGCTGACATGCAAGTTCAAGTCTACTAATACCCCCGGCGGGTTGACCTCGGTCTCCTGGAGCTTCCAGCCAGAAGGAGCTGACACCACTGTGTCGGTAGGAATGCTTGGGTGCTCGTGGCTGGTCCTGCCTCGTGTGTTTCTTTACTGCTGGGGTGCAGTTCATGATCCATTCTCCTGATCCTGCATTTCCAAAATGAGTGTATCTATCCTCTATTAGAGCCTGCAAGGCCTTTCTCTAGCTTCAGCATCTCTTAAGTGTGCTCATTCCCTTGTCTTTGCACGTCATTCTCCCCTTGCTATCCCCTCAGTTGCTCACTGCCTTCAACTCCTATTCTGAAATCGATCTTTTCCACAGAGCAGCCCTTAATTGACCATGCCAACACTAATCAGGATTTAGCCCGCATCTCGTCAGCCTTTATTTGCCCTCTTTTTATTCTATCTTTTACCTGTTACTATATGATACGTATGTGTATGTGCACCCTTCTGATTTAGTTATGAATTTCTTGATTTCATTTATAGGCCATCTGATTTGACAATATTTATTGAGAGCTTAACATGAAGTGGGTAGGTAGGGCCTTCAAAAGTATCTAAATAACAGCCTTTACTGTCACCCAGAGAGTGATCAGGAGTTAAGACTGGTGTATATTTGACTTTAGGGTAAGATGAGGGGCACAACAGTAATAGAACACCAAATGTTAGTTAGTTACTAGCTGAGTACTGGTTATGCAGTGGGTGCTTATTAAACATAGACTGAGTATTTTGAATTTTTTTGAGACAGAGTCTCACTATGTCACCCTTGGTACAGTTCCATTGTGTCACAGCAACCTCAAACTCTTAAGCTTAAGTGATTTTCTTGCCTCAGCTTCCCAAGTAGCTGGGACTATAGGCACCTGCCACAATGCCTGGCTACTTTTTGTTGTTGTTGTTGTTGCAGTTGTCATTATTATTTAGCAGGCCTGGGCCAGGTTCGAACCTGCCTGCCTGGGTGTATGTGGCTGGCACCCTAACCACTGAGCAACAGACACCGAGGCAGACTATTCTGATTCTTGTTCATTAAATGGAGATAATACACTTTCCCACACGGGAGTGTTAGTAGAATAAAGTGAGAATATATAAGGTAAGTGCACAGGATGGTGTCTAACTGTTGAGGTACAGACACACACTGTTATGTCGCTGTTGTTCTCTCAGCCTGTTGAATGTCCTTTCAATAGAGGCACATACCGTAGCAATGTTGTGCATTTCAGATTGTCCATATGCGGCAGGGACAGGGTCTGCATCTACTTTTAAGTAAGAATCCTTGGCTCTTCTCTCAAATGATGACCAGTTACATTTGTCCATCCCCACCCAGATGCTAGGCCCATTGTATACCCACATCATTGAATCTTCATGCCTCCATGAGGAAGGAACACTTTCCTCTCCTCTCTAGGTGAGAAGAGAGTAGAGGATGGGAATACCGGCTCAAGAGTTGTTATTCCTCATGGCCACACCATATGGAATGGCTCAAACTTTGTTGCATTGAACTCCAACTACTAAATTTTTCCCCTTATATATTTATTTCTCTGTCTGATAGGAAAGTCTGTTTATAATATTTACCGCATATAGGCTTTAGGGATTGCTTAAGGCAGTGCTCATAAATTTTTTAAATTTATATTTATTCATTTATTTATTTATTTTTTAGAGACAGAGTCTCACTTCATTGCCCTTGGTAGAGTGCCGTGCAGTCACAGCTCACAGCAACCTCCAACTCCTGGGCTTAGGCGATTCTCCTGCCTCAGCCTCCCAAGTAGCTGGGACTATAGGTGCTCACCACAATGCCCGGCTATTTTTTATTGCAGTTTGGCCAGGGCTGGGTTTGAACCTGCCACCCTCGGAATATGGGGCCGGTGCCCTACTCTTTGAGCCACAGGCGCCACCCTAAAATTTATATTTAGAAGGAATCTTTTTCTTAATCTCTGCCTCTTCCCATTAAATACTATAGATGTACCGTATATCCGTGCTTTATATAACCTTCTCAAACCTTCCCACCCTATAGCCAATGCTTGCTATATGTAGTACTGCCCTTATTGAGAATGCCTGGCCTGGAGATTTTTGTAAGACCCTCCCTGAGAGCAGGAATCCAAACAGATGTCATGGGGAAACAGATGCAGAGCCATTCCCTTGCTTCACGTAAATATGGTATCAGCACAGGACATACACTATTGTTCCTACAGAGGCAAAACATGTTACATTTACTCAAGAGAGTTCAAAGAACTATCTAAACTTGTGAGGATTTCCCACTGAAGTCCTCTGCAGCAGTGGATGTGAGGGCCATTATTTAGTTCATAGAAAATAAAGCAGTAGTCAGGAAGACTCCTAGAGGTAATAGCGTACTTTTTAAAGAGTGCTTCCATTTCTACTCAAAACCTTCTTGTCATGTGGATTAAGGGAGGTTTATAGAACTCAAGACTTAAGAATAAGCCATATTTCTGACTAACGTCTTTGGCTCATCAGTTTATACTTACATGCTCGCCTGCTTACAGTTAACTCCAGAATGCTCAATTATTGGTTTAGGAGCCAAAATGTCAGAACACATTTAATAGAAGATGAGCAGGTTGCTTTTTGTTTTTATAGGTTTTAGGGAAAATTATATTCAAACCTAGCATACCATAGATGGCTTTTCTGGTCCATGGACTCAGGATCCACAGGTCTAAAACAGAGCTTTTTTTTTTGAGACAGAGTCTCAGGCTGTCACTCTGGGCAGAGTGCCATGGCATCACACTTCACAGCAACCTCAGACTCTTGTGCTTAAGCAATTCACTTGCCTCAGCCTCCCAGGTAGCTGGGACTACAGGCGCCCAGCACAAGGCCCGGCTCTATTTTTGTTGCAGTTGTCATTGTTTAGTAGGCCCAGGCCGGGTTCGAACCCGCCAGCCCCAATGTATGTGGCTAGCACCCTAACCACTGAGCTACAGGCACCGCCCCCTCTGCCCACTTTTTTGGGGGAGGTTCTTGCCCTTTTCTCCACCATCCCCTGCCCCTGAAGAACCTGTGCTGGCTCTTCCCTCTTCATTGCTGGCATCTGGCTTTTTGTCAGCCTTGTGCCTCTGTGGTCTCTGTTGAACAGTGTTAACTGTCGGCTGGACTGGCAGAGCAGCCCCTGGTTGTTTTTCTACTTCTGTTTTTACATCTTGTAGTTTAACCCTCACCTGCCCACAGTGCGTAGCCTGAAGAGTTCTTTTGCCTTGCCACTGCTCTTGACAGAACCCCCCTAGATTCCCACTGGCCGGCAGTGCTTGTTTAGAATTTAAAGCTCATTACAATTCAGCCCGGCCTACCCAGCCTCACTTCTGCTGTCTTATGTGATTCCTTCCATCTAGTAAAAATGCCTTATGCCTTGTTTTCCTGCTTCTGAAGACTCCCCATTTGAGGTGGACCTCATCTTTACCTTCCCAACGCTCCTCCCCGTCCCCACTTCTCTTTTCTAACTCTTTAGCTCTTCAGACTCACTTCTTACATACGAGGGCCACTCCTATGTTGAGGATCATTTAATATGACAGGCTTTCTCTTCTTTATCTGAATACAGGTATTTTAACAGCAGACACCTGTCTTACATCTTGAGTATACCTCATAGCTTTAGCACGGTGGCTTACACTTAAAAAATATTGGTTGACAATGAGATCTAGTCTTATCTGTGACTTTTTTACTCCTTCATTTCTGTTGTTTCACTGGTTTGACCAAGGTATTACTCCTCAATTCAGTTCGGCAAACTTATATAGTTCCTACTACACATAGAGTGCTGAGTCATGCAGAGATAAATACATGCACACCTTCTCCCCGGCCTTCACAGGGCCCCAGTGTGAGGAGGGAGACTGACGGAGGGAGCAGCAGAATGCAGCCCCACCTGTGGTTCAGAAAGGCAAGGCAGGGAGTATCTGGAGATGATGTGGTCAGGGAAGACAGAAACCAGATGATGGAAGGGTTTTCCTGCTAAGCTCGGAATTTCTGGCTTATTTGCGTGTGATAAAGAGAGAGTGTAAGACTTTGAGCAGACAGGCATGAGAGGCGGTTATTAATGGAGACAGCATAAGCTTTGAAATCAAAGTTCAAAGCTAAGTTTAAACTCCATCTCTAAAACCTATGACCTTGAGCAGGTCACAAGCTTTTCTGAGCTTCCCATTCCTCATTGTGAAGTATCAGGCAGGGTGGTTATGAGCATTGGCGAGATGCTGGGAGATAGTTTTTTGGGGTCTTTCCCCTCTCTGCACATCTTGCAAACAGGGGCACTGGCTACCTTTGTTCTTAGCTTTCTTTGTACAGTGATTGGTCTTGGAGGACAGAGATAATGTTTCCCCCTAGAGTGGAGGACAGATTTGTTTATAGTAAAGATAGTATCTCCCTACAGGGCAAAAGTCAGACACACCGTCTGCCCATTGTAAGAAATTTGAGTTCCCTAAGCTTGGGGTTCCTCAGCTGTGATTCAGGGCCTCTGTGCATACAGCTTCCATGTGAGCTCCTCCATACCATCCGTGGGACATGGCGGGCAGGGGCAACAGATCAACACATGCTTCCTGCTATAGTGTAAGCCACAGGTAGGTTCTTTGCCTCTGAGTCTTCTTCATGGGAGTAAACACTTCACAGGAGTCTGTGTCTTGTACCAGCATCTACTAACCTGTGCCAAACTAACTTTGCTAGCTTGTAAGCAGGGTGCAATCCCAGACCCTTCATTGTTAATAAGCCTTTAGATCAGTGGTTCTCAACCTGTGGGTTACGATCCATAGGAACTGTATTAAAGGGCTGCAGCATTAGGAAGGTTGAGAACCACTGCTTTAGATCATATTAGATATAGGCTGAATATTTGATTAATGGTAATCAAATCCATCTTCCACAGAGGATAATTAGATGGTAATTATTATTATTTAGGCATCATAGAGGATAGCTTAGGGAAAGTTGAGCTGGAGTTCAACATAGCAGTTAAGAGGACTCAGTCCAAGGTGACAAGAGCATGAAATCAGCTGTCATCAGTGGAAATTGAATAGAGAGATGAGAACTAAGAGAGACTTATGAGGTAGATTAACAGAATTGGCAGATTAATTGGATGGGAAGGAAGAGGAATGAAGGTCTGCTTCAAAATTTATGGTTTGGGAGACAGATGGTGCCATTTGTCAAGATGAGATACACAGGTACAAGATGAAGTTTGTAGGAGAGCATGGAAAGCTGGGGGACTTGGGCAGCTGGGGGTGAAGTGAGTAGGTAAATTTGGGAGGAACCAAGAGACACTATTGATGGAGAGAGAGGTTTGGGAGTTAACAGAATACAGATGGTACTTAAATCATGGGAACAATTGCACAGAGGTTTTTAACATGCTCAGAAGGTTCTGAAGATGTTCTGTTTGAATTGTTGGTGGAGCTGGTTTCTACCCCAAGACCCACCGCCATCCCATCTGTGAAGTAGAACAAAGACATCGATCCTCCAGCCGAGCTGCCTGGGGTCAACCTGAGAGTAAGGGTAGGTCCCTTCCCACTGGGCCTCACCTTGCTTCCAAGGTGCTGGGCTGGACAAGGTTTACTGTGAGAAACAAGTTTCTTTGCTCAGGGCAGGTCTGAGTGAGGATAAGAAAGAGTAAGGGGCCGGAAGCTGAACCTTCAGAGTCAGGCGAGAGTGTTTTGTTATCTGGGTTGTGTTCCTTTCACGCACTGTGACTTATCCATAGGAGACCAATGAGAGGGAGAAACCCAGAGATGTAACTGATCTGTGACATTTAGGATTCTTTCTCGTTGTGCCTTTCTGTATCTCCATGGTAAACTTTGTGAACTGTAAGATTTCTGAAGCCTTCGGATTCACTGGGGTCAAACAAGGAATAGCCTTCGCTTTGAAGAGTCAGATGGGCCTGGGTCAGTCTGGGTCCATGTGACCTTGGGGAAATAAATGGCTTTTTTGAGTCTCCATTTTCTTATGTGGGTGGTAATAATAATATAACGGCTATGGAGAGGATTAGAGATGCTATACGAGTCTGTTTCTTCAACTATTACTTGGCAGGGTTGAATCCCTTGATCTCTAACCCTCTGTCTGACTTAGATCCCATAGCTTGAGGTTTATATCATGATGTTGCTTTTCTTTCTCTGTGAAGCCTTTTTTCACAGCATGCCTGTTATGGAGTTTAGAGATTCTGCCTTTGAGAATAGCTCATGTGTTCTTTTTTCTAATTGCAGTTTTTCCACTATTCCCAAGGGCAAGTGTACCTTGGAAATTATCCACCATTTAAGGACAGAATCAGCTGGGCTGGAGACCTCGACAAGAAGGATGCATCGATCAACATAGAAAACATACAGTTCATACACAATGGTACCTACATCTGTGATGTCAAAAACCCTCCTGACATTGTTGTCCAGCCTGGACACATCAGGCTGTACGTCGTCGAAAAAGGTACTTCCTTGGGTATTTTTGCGGTGATAATGCAATCTCCGCTGTCTTGTGTTTAGTTGGAGAACAGGGATCCGTTTCAAGTTGTGTTTGAAGGTAGTAGTTTTGCCATACGGTTGGGGCACTGTTGCTCATTCCAACCAAAGCCGCTGATTTCTCCATTTTTATTCCTACTGTCTGGAGCCTATTGATCTGATTCCAGGACTATTAATTTTTCAGTGTTAATTATTGTAGAAGAAAGATCAAATTCATTGTGGTTGGATGTGGTGGGCAGTGGGAAAGAAAGAGATTAAAGCCATGTTATATTCTTTAGGAGAAAGTTTTGACATTTCCAAAAACACCATAAGGATTTCTTTTTTTATTGAGAACAGGCAGGAAATGCAGGTTCTGGTGTCTCATTTTGAGACAAAGTCTGCTTTGTTGGAGACTAGACTGAGGTAAATTCACATCACTTTTTCTTTGATTTCAGAGCATTGAGAGGGATCGTGGATGTAGAAATGCTTAGTTCTGTAGTTCATTCCTATTTATCTAATATGTGTATTTATCAGTTAGATACTAGGATCTCACAATTTGGATAATAAAAGAGTAGGGTAACTGTTAGAGGAAGACACTTGGTATTAATGTAACAAAATTCCATTTTTTCTTTCACTAGCAATGTACCATAAAACTATTTTGTTCTTTCTCTCTAGAGAGTTTGCCGGTGTTCCCAGTGTGGGTAGTGGTGGGTATAGTTACTGCTGTGGTCGTAGGTCTCACTCTGCTCATCAGCATGATTCTGGCTGTCCTCTATAGAAGGAAAAACTCTAAACGGGATTACAATGGGTAAGAAACACTTTTTTAGAAGGGGGTGGAGGGGCAGCGTCAGAGTTTATAGAAACGTGTGTATTTTTTAATGGGAAAAGGATTGTGAAGAATTAACTACTGTTTGCTTTCATGTTCGAATCGGGCTGTCCCCTCAGGAGGTGTTCTGACATGGGTGAGTAGACATCAGTGCCCGGCTGTTAAATTTGGAATATGATCCTAATCCTGCTCCTCCAGGTTCCTTCTTAGGTTTGGTGAAATGAACTGCTCACAGTCTGTGCTGTGTTTCAGCACTCTTGCTTCTGAAATCAGTATTCTTTTTTTTTTTTTTTTGCAGTTTTTGAACCGGCCACCCCCTGGTATATGGGGCGCCATACTCCTTGAGCCACAGGAGCCACCCTGAAATCAGTATTCTTTATTTTTTTATTTTTATTTTTTGCAGTTTTTGGCCAAGGCTGGGTTTGAACCCGCCACCTCCGGCGTATGGGGCTGGTGCCCTACTCCTTTGAGCCACAGGTGCCACCCTATGAAATCACTTACCCAATTTAAGAGCTTAGTTTTAATTTCTTAGCAATAATCTTTTAAGGTTCTTTTTAGTTGGGTAAGTATAAAAAACCTAATCAAGAAGTTGTGGGCTGGGCATGGTGCACCTGGAGTCCCAATTTCTCAGGAGGTTGAGGCGTGAGGATCACTGGGCCCAGGAGTTTGAGTCCAGCCTGGGCAGCATAGGGAGACCTCGTCTCTCTCTCTCTTTTTTTTTTTTTGCCTTCAAATTCATTCTACTACATCTGGATATACCTGATATTAAAATTAGAATAACATATTATTATAAGGGAAATTACAGACATATTTCACTTATAAATAAGGATGCAATATCCTAAACAACATATTAACAACTTGACTTAAAAGTTATTTTTCAAGGGCAGCACTTGTGGCTCAAAGGTGTTGGGCACCAGCCCCATATACCAGAGGTAACTGCAAAAAAAAAAAAAAAAAAAAAAGTTATTTTTCAAATAATGTACTTTGGTCAAAATTAAATCCAACTTATGTGAGAATTAGTCACTGTTTTTTTTTCTTTTCCTTCCCCCACTTCTCTCTCTCTGATCTCCCCTTCCCCCACCCCCACCGTGTTGTGTCATTAATTGTCATTAATTGTCCTCATATCAAAGTTGAATACATAGGATTCATGCTTCTCCATTCCTGTGATGCTTCACTAAGCATAATGTGTTCCACCTGCAACTGAGTTTCACCTGGGATCCTGCAATCCCATTATTGGACACCTATCCAGAAGGGAAAAAACCTTTTATTATAAAGACCCTTGTACTAGACTGTTTATCGCAGCTCAATTTACAATTGCCAGAATGTGGAAACAGCCTAAATGCCCCTCAACCCAAGAATGGATTGGCAAGCTGCAGTATATGTATACCATGGAATACTATTCAGCCATTAAAAAAATGGAGATTTTGCAGCATTTGTATTAACCTGGATGGAGGTAGAGATCTCACCTCTTTAAAACAAAAAAGGAAGTGTTAATACACTACCACCCTCAGCCTCATGTGATGATATACCGGCAGTAAGGAAAAGTAGACTTTCTTTTTGTTTATGTCTTCTCAAAAGGAACCCATTTGAGCATAGAGTATATGTCTCATTGAAGGACCTCCTCCTTTCTCTACTCCAGCAAGACAGCTAACCCATATGAGTTATATAAAAGTCACGTGGTAAGACTGGAGCTGCAGGCTGGATGCAGCATGAGCAGTGTCACAGATGCACAGAACTAACTTTAACCATCTCGCAGGGACTGTGATTTCAGAGGGTTGCATGCCCTGAACACTCTTGCTGGTGGACGGTGGGATCCGCTCTCTATGGTTCTACTGATCTAGTGTTTAGGAGTGGTTTGTTTTAACACGTTTGAGTGCTCAAATTCAGATATGACTTGCTTGGAATGGCTCTGTTCTGCTGACTGTATCTGCCCCCTTGCATGGTGAGTGTCTTATGATTAAGTATTGCTAGATTGTTGGTTTACGGTGTGAGACTAATCCAGGGTGGTAATCTGCCAGAGTTTGCGGTTCTTGTTTCTGGGGCTCATAAAGGGGTAGGGAAGTCTTCCTTAGAATCCTAACCCTGCATGGCATCATGAGTGCTGCTATGCTTCTTACTTTGATTTTTTTCCTCCTCTCCTGCCTTTTCTCCCTTGGTGTGCTGGGATCAGATCCTGCTTATCTTCCACTTCTTAAGAAAAGCTGACATAGAAGACACATTGAGACTATAGCAGGGCTGAGTCTCCTCTTCCATTCACACTAGACACATGGTAACTAATCACATTGCCTGTTGCTTGTTAATATTCATGTGTACGTATTCGGCTCATCTGAATACGTTGTTGACAACTAACCCAAAAGCTAGCTCTGAGCTAACCCAAAGGCTACTATGTTTTGTCCACAAATATGTCACGCGTCTGTATTAGAACCATGTTGAGCATACCACCCAGCCAGTTGTCAAGTTGCATAGGGCTTTGTGGTCATCTGAATATATATGCTCTTCGTGGAAAACACATGTGTGTGTATGTATGTGTGTTTGTTTTCTTTTCATACATGAGTTGTATTATCACTGACCTAGACCCTCTTTGAGGTAGAATTATCACACCATTTAGGTTCAAAGAATAGATCCTCCCATTTCAAAGAAGGTACAGTTTGCAGAATGCTAGTAATGACACTTTAATATGGTCCTCCCAAACCCCTAAAGTTTTTGAAAAATATAAAAGATCTAAGCTGTGCTGATGACACATTTCATTAGGAAATCCCTCCTTTTATTCACTTTCCTTGGTTTATTTAGTACTTGCTGTATAAGTCCCCTATGCCCCTAAAAAAGCACAGCCTTTTGCGCATTTCGTATTGGCGCATCTCATAGTTTCTCATCATTCACAACTTCCTAGGGTTTTTTAGGGGGTTGGTTGAGGTATTGATAGGGAATAAACTACGGAGGGAACAAAATAAGCCAGGACTGTGAGCCTGGGGATATGAATCTGTAATTTTAAAAATATACTCAGAAGAAGCTTCCCTTTGATGGTAACAAAAGCTACTTGCCATTAGGGCATTAAGAAGGCACCGTATAGCTTGCTCCTTTAAGCCTTTATCCCAAAGGAGGGTTGGTGGGGAAAAGACAAAGCACCAAAAGGATCATCTGTCTTGTGACCGGAATCACAATGTCATTGCTATAAGCAAGGGTGAAGAGGTGGTGGGTAGCGCACTGGCTCCTGTGCCTTCCTCAGTGGCACGCTCACTGACTTAGGACAATGAGCAAGTGTCAGGGACAGAAAGCAGTTTTAAGACATGTGATCTCTCTGATATCCATTGTTTCGTTGTCTTTTGTTTTTATACATCTGCCGCTTCATCTTGCCGTCACTTGCATTTCTATGTTTCTGTTTCTGTTTAATTTTTTGTTTTTGTATTTGTTCTCCAAATTGTCAATTCATCAGCTGCAGTACATCAGAAAGTTTGTCACCGGTTAAGCAGGCTCCGCGGAAGTTCCCCTCCGACACAGAGGGTCTAGTAAAGAGTCTGCCTTCTGCATCTCATCAGGTAATGGCTGATTGCAGGTCTGCCCCGGTGCCTCACGGTCTCTGCTCTGTCCCTCCGTGGGTGTGGGAAGGAATCCTCAGCTGTTCATGAGAGAGACAGAGGCAGAGCAGGGAGGGAGAGGGGAACTGAAGGACTCATCTAGGAGGACCGCAAGAAAGTGGGTAGGGAAGAAACGGAACTGGAAAATAGGTTTCCACAAAACCACCACTGACATAAATTGTTGACTAATAATACGGCTTCTCTGGCCCAAGTAGAATTAGAGAATAGTTTTGTCAAATGAAAAGATTCTTCTTTAATTTCTTTGACAAAAATAGTTTTGTCAAATGTACAAGATTCTTCTTTAATAAGACAAGCAAGTAGCAGGAAAACATTCCTATTCTTGGTATTGGTAAGAAAACAGAAAAATTATTTTCTGGGGATTCTTTAGAAAAAATTGAAAGTAATCTGAATAACAAGCTTGATGAACAAGGAATGGTTTTGGTTTCTGCTTCTTGTAGAAAGTGCAGAAGAGAAATAAATTTTATCTGGAACTTAGCATAAAATTGTATATTTTGTCTGTGCTGCTTTAACTACAGTTGTGGCATGGCATGGCAGAAACTCCAATGCTTAGTACAAGTTTGGTTCTTCTGGGGTAGATAGCATTCTGAGGAATATGGCCTGTTACAGCTTCCTCCTGAGGGGCTGTTAGCTGGTGGGAATGGATTTAAGGGGAAGGAAGGAGAATCCACTGTTTAGTGGAAGAAACACCTGTTGTCTTATTCCGCCGTTGTTATGTGCAGTGAGGACACTACTAATATTCTACCAGTGAGGCATTATGATACTATATTTCTAAAAACACACATTTGGTGAAAGGAATGGGGCTAGACCCCAGGGGTCCAGGTTGCATCAGGCTCATTACTTTTCCTTCCTTCTTTCTTTCTTTCTCTGATTACATGATATACCTCAAATACCTGAGTCTGCTCATTTGGATTGAGGGGAATAGGGTTGTAAAAGAAGGCATGAGAGTCCTTCTGTCCTTGCAGTGCTCTCTTGAGTTGCTCTTTTGCTGAAAACAAACTAGAAAAACGAAACAGTGGTTTTCAAGATATCGCAAAACAGACTGTGTGGCATGGTGATCCCTGGGAGAAAGGAAACTCGTGGTGTGAGCCCCGTGATTGCCCCTACTTACTGCCCTGAGATAGTTTCCACACTGCAGCCCAGGGAGGGAACGTGGAAATAGAGCCCGCTGTGTCACTGAATGGAGGAAGTAGAAATCAGAGTTTGAAAAGGTCAGGGTGGCTAGAGGCTCAGTACCAGAGAAGAAGAAACTACAGAGAGAGAGCATGCCTGCACACTTCAGAGATCTGGAGTGGGGTCCCCTTGAGTATCTGAGTACAGAATTATATATGCATATGGAAAAATTCTGAGCCCAGGAAAGAACTCCCTGAAAAGCAGTAGGTTGCCCAATGCCTGGAACTCATTCAGGGCTGGAAATAGTCTGTGTTCTTAAAAGCCAGAGTAGAGAGACTCAGAACATACAGGGTATTGATTAAGGTGCTAGGGCATGAGCATTCTGGGGGTGGGGAGCTAAATTAGCACCAGAACAAAGGATGCTATGGACCCATCCTAACAAAGCTTTAAAGGAAGCCTTTAGAACAGTGGTTTTCAACCTTTTTTATCTCATGGCACACTTGAACCTATAGCTAAACTTCCGTGGCACACTTAAATTATGTTGATCAGAAAGAAGTAAAAGAAAGAATACGCTTACTGTGCTTTGAACTTTTTTCAAAAATAATTTAATTAACGATCTTAAAAATTTTTTATGGCACACCAGTATACCGCAGCACACTGTTTGAAAATCACTGCTTTAGCGAATCAGACTAATCTAAAAGTAATTTATCTTCATTCCACAACAAAATCCTGTTCTGTTTATAAGAATACAGTAAAATTCAGCACCAAACATTGTAAAAATTCGCAATTTCTAGCACCCATCAAAAATTACCAGTCATACAAAGCAAAAGAACAATAAGATACACAAAAAAAGAAAAGAAAAGAAAAAAGATGGGTGGTACTTGCGGCTCAAAGGAGTAGAGCACCAGCTCCATATGCTGAAGGTGGTGGGTTCAAACCCAGCCCCAGCCCTAGCCCCAGCCAAAAGAAAAGAAAAATACATAAGCTGGGTATAGTGGTGAATACCTATAGTCCCAGTTACTTGGGAGACTGAGGTAAGAGGATCAGTTGAGCCTAGGAGTTTGAGATCAGCTTGGGCAACATAGTGAGACTGTCTTTAAAAAAAAAAAAACACAGGAGAAATCAATCAATCAAAACAAACCCAGAAATGAAAGAGATGAAGGGATTAATAGATAAAAACCTGAGCCAGATGCAATGACTCATACCTGTAACTCTAGCACTCTGGGAGACTGAGGCAGGAGGCTCTCTTGAGCCCAGGAGTTCAAGGTTAGCCTGAGCAAAAGCGAGACCCCCCTATCTCTACTAAAAATAAAAAAAATTAAGGCATTGTGGCTGGTGCCTGTACTCCTAGCTACTCAGGTGGGAGGATCGCTTGAACTTAGGAGTTTGAAGTTGCTGGGAGCGAAGCTGATTCCATGGCACTCTAGCCTGGGCAACAGAATGAGAGACTATCTCACAATAAGAAAAAGCAAGACTCAGCTATATGCTGTCCATAAGAAACCATTTTAAATATAAAGACTCCAATAATTTAAAAATAAAATGATGGAATTGAAAGCAGGTCTTAAAGAGCTGTTTGTAAATCCATGTTCATAAAAGTGTTCTTCACAACAGCCAAAATGTGGGAGCAACCCAAGTGACCATCACTATATGATTAATTAAGCCAAATGTGTATATTACACAATGGAATATTATTCAGTCTTGAAGGAAATTCATTCAGCAACATGGATGAACCTTGAGGATATTGTGCTGATTGAAATAAGCCAACCACAAAAAGACATACTGTCTGATTCCATCAAAATGCCATACTTGGAGTAGTCAAATTCATAGAAATAGAAAGTAGAGTGGTGGTGGTTGGGGGAAGGGAAGAATGAGTTGTTTAATGGGTATAGTGTTTCAGTTTTGCAAGATAAAATTATTGAGATGGTTGCAAAATGATGTGAATGTACTTGCCACTACTAAACTGTACACTCAAAATGGTTAAGATGGTAAATGTTATGTTTACATATATATATACACACACACACACACACACATCACCACAATGTTTTTAAAACATTAAAAGATGGAAAATGATATGCTATGTTAACACTGATCAAAAGAAGTCTGCATAGCTATAATATCAAAGTAGGTTTCAGAACAAGAAATATAGCTAGGGATAGAGAGGAACTTTTCATGATGATAAAGTGATATATTCATTAAGAGGACATACTTGTGGCTCGGCGCCTGTGGCTCAAGCGGCTAAGGCGCCAGCCACATACACCTAAGGTGGCGGGTTCAAATCCCCAGCCTGGGCCCGCCAAACAACAATGATGGCTGCAACCAAAAAATGACCAGGCGTTGTGGCGGGTGCCTGTAGTCCCAGCTACTTGGGAGGCTGAGGCAGGAGACTCGCTTGAGCCCAGGAGTTGGAGGTTGCTGTGAGCGTGATGCCATGGCACTCTACCCAGGGGGACAGCTTGAGGCTCCGTCTCAAAAAAAAAAAAAAGAGGACGTACTTATAAATGTTTATACTTCTAATAATGTAGCTTGAATATAAATGAAGTAAAAACTGAGAGATTTGAAAGGACAAATAGACACATTCAGTCATTATTGGAGGTTCCAACACTCCTCTCTCAGCAATTGGTAGGACAAAGTTACAGAAAATCAGAAAGGGCTCGGAAGATTTGAACAACACTTAAACCAGGTCGGCCTAATGGACATTTATAAAACACTACTTTCATCAAGGGTAGAATTCTTATTCTTTTCAAGTGCACATGAAGCATTCACCGAATATAGGCCATATTCTGGGTCATAAAATATTTCTCATTAAATTTAAAAAGGGTTGGAATAATTCAGAGCATGTTCTCTAAGCATAGTAGAATTAAATCAACAGACAGATACCCAGAAGGTCTCAAATATTTGGAAATTAGACAAAGAACCCGTGCATAAAACAAGAAGTCACACAAGGAGTCAAAATATTTTGAACTGAGTGAAAATAATAAATCAAAATTTGTGAGATAGCAGCACTTTGAAGATTTGCAGCGTTAGCTGTTTATACTAGGAAAAAAGATAAAGTTCTAAAATTGATGACCTAGGCTTCTATCTGAAGAAACTAGGAAAAGAAGAGCAAATTAAACCCAACATGAGCAGATAGAAGGAAATAATAAAGTCAGGAGCTACTGAAAACTCAGCTGGCACTCTCCTTGCTCCTCTGTAGGTGGGTGTGCATCTCTCTGCTTTTCAATCTACTCTAGGCCTTCCATATTCTGCATTTTTTTTTACCACTTATATACAGATTATCCCTTGGTGCTTATGCTTGGAATTTCACTGGACTTCCAGGAATCTGAAGGCTGATGTTTTTAATACATTCTAGAAAATTCCTAGTCACAATCTCTTTGAATTTTTTCTTTCTCCATTTTATGTATTTATCTTTTTATGGAACCAATTAGCTACATATTAGACCTTCTCTGTATCTCTTAACCTCTTGCATATTTTTTATCACATCATGTGCTGTTTCCTGCAGAATTTTTTTTACCTGTCTTTTTTTTTTTTGAGACAGAGTCTCACTTTATCACCCTTGGTAGAATGCCATGGCGTCCCAGTTCACAACAACCTCAAACTCTTGGTCTTAAGCCATTCTCTTGCCTCAGCCTCCCAAGTAGCTGGGACTACAGGCGCCCGCCACAATGCCTGGCTGTTTGTAGAAACGGGGTTGTCTTTTTGCTCAGGCTGATCTCAAATCTGTGAGCTCAGGCAATTCACCCACCTCAGCCTCCTGAAGTGTTAGGACTACAGGCGTGAGCCACCAAAGTCTGCCTTACCTGTTTGTCTTTAAAATCAGTAATCCTTTAGCTTTATCTTGTTTATTTCTTTGATTTCATTTTATCAGTGTCATTTCTAGAAATTCTATTCTTTTTTTAAGTATTCCTGGCTGGCCAGGTATGGTGGCCAAGGCAGGTAGATCCCTTGTGCTCATGGGTTTAAGACCATGCAGAGCAAGAGTGAGACCTTGTTTCTACTAAAAATAGAAAAACAAACTGGGCGTTATAGCAGGTGCCTGTGGTCCCATCTCCTGGGAAGGCTGAGCCATGAGGATCTATTTAACCCAGGAGCTTGAGGTTGCTGTGAGCTAGGCTGACACCAAGGCAACCTAGCCAGGAGCAACAAAATTGAGACTCTGTCTTAAATATATAAAATTAAATTAAATTAAAAATTAAATTAAATTAAATTTAAAATGCCTGGCTTTACTTGCTGATGTTGTCTTTAAAAAATAAGTAAATAAGGATGCCTGGATTTTGATAGTTGCAATGACTAATTTATGTTTTCAGTGTCTTATTTTTTATTTGTTTAGGGATATTAAATCTTTTTATTTTATACCTCAAACTGATCCTTCTAGTGTCTGTGGTCTTTACTAGTCTAAATGCAGTTTCTGTTTCCTACAACTCTTGCTAATGGTGGTTTATTTTCTTACGTATAATTTTAAAACTGTGCTTATGTTTCTTGGCACTTTATGCAAATTGAATCTTCATTTCAAACGCGTTCCCCGTGAGAAGATTTATATTTTGTGTGCCTGGGATACTACCAACTAAGGGTTTTAAACACTAACATTTAGGCTTAGTGTCTTCTGAGTTACACAGGTGGCCCAAATTCCACCTGCCGCTGTACACAAATACAGGGCTGTAGCTACAGATACTTATGGGAGATCTTACTTTCTGTTTCGCTCACTGCAGAACCAATACCAGGGCATACCGCATCCCCATCGCAGGCTAGGATCTTTTTCTAGTTCCTCTTTTGAAGATATGGCGTTTTCTAGCTTTATGCTGACCTTTGTATTACCACCTGGCTCAGGCCCGTCACCCTACACGTACAGCTTTTTAAAATCCAAATTTAATTTTTTTCACATCGTGACACAAATAGAAAGTGACATTTTTACATTTTCCAGAAATCTAGTTTGTCATATGGCTAGAAATAAAAATCCTAGAGGGGGAAGAAATGAAGGTTACAATTTGCATTCTGATCATAGCCTCGTAATTCTGGGCCCCCTTTGTTACATCAGCTTTAGTCTCCCAGGCCCTCTGCTTTACTCAAGATGATAAATGAAAATAGCTTAAAAAAAAAAAAAAGAAAATAGCTTAAAATATCAAGAAATATGGTAATGGAATAAAAACAGCCCTCCTGCTCCAGACCTACCTACTTTGAGATCCATTCCCACAAGCAAACACTCGGAATTATTGTAGTTATTTCTTGTAGTCATCTTATTTCTAAAAATCTTATATTTCAACCGGGTGGGGGTTCATGTGCCATTTACTATATTAAACCATCTTGAATTGCACAGAAACTTTGTGTCCCCTCTGTACTTGTAGATTTTCAGTTTTAGATATTAGCTGTTGACTCCATACTATGGAAAAATGAGAATTTACTAATTATATCCCCCCGCCTTTCCTCTGAACGCACAATGCGTATGTACACGTAAATCCACACACGCCTCTTCCCGGTGTGGTCATCTCATCATGGTCAGGTGTGTTATTACTCAGCATTACAGCATTGCACCTGTTTTTTTAACTGTTGTGCCACATTCATTTGGTTTCTTGTACAGTTTTATCTATCGGGGAACTAATATTTACCTGTTTTTATTTGCTTATTTAGATTCCATCTCAAAACTCTTCAACAGAATTTAAAACCTGTAAGCACATCCCAGCTTCACCTACTCTGTTGGTTTCATTTCATTCTTGGAGACAGGTGCTGAAATCATCTGACCTTGGTGTGCTCTAGGCTGCTCTCCCACTGTCAACCTTGGCTTTCCCTCACATGGAGTTTTCTTTATCCTTCTCTTCTTAGACCCCAGGTCTTCATCATTCTTAGCTTATTCTCATATTATGATGGAGAATAGCTTCTTGAGAAAGAATGTATGGGAGGTAAGCATTTGGAGACTTTGTGTAGTAGACAGAATAATGCCCCCCCCCAAAGAGATCCACATCCTCATCTCTGGGTTCTATGTGATATGTCACCTTACACATCAAAAGGGACTTTGCAGATGTGATTAAGTTGCCCTGAGATAGGAAGATTTTCCTGGATTGTCTGGGTAGGTCCAGTGTAAGCAGAAAAGTCTTTATAAGAGAGGCAGAATCGTGAGAGTCAGAGAGATTGGAAGATGCTATGCTGCTGGCTTCAAAGATGGACAAAGAGCTCATGGGCCACGGGATGCAGGCAGCTTCCCAGGAAAAGACAAGGAAACAGATTCTTCCCTAGAGCCCTCAGAAGGAACCCAGCCATACTGACACCTTGATTTTAGCCCAACAAAACACATTTCAGACTTCCGACCTCTACAACTATAAGATTGCCAGATTGGGAGGCCGAGGCAGGTGGATTGCTTGAGCTCAAGAGTTCAAGACCAGCCTGAGCAAGAATAAGACTCCCATCTCTAAAAACAAATAGGTATTGTGGCTGGTGTCTGTAGTCCCAGCTATTTGGGAGGCTGAGGCAAAAGAATCACTTGAGCCCAAGAGTTTGAGGTTGCTGTGAGTCATGACTCCACAGCACTCTACCAAGGGTGACAAAGTGATACTCTCTCAAAAAAATAAAATAAAATAAAACTGTAAGATAATATGTTTGTTTTTAGCATCTCTAAAATTATCTTTATTCTCCTCCCTCAAACTTGACTGATAATCTGGTTGGGTAGGATTCCAGGTTGTAAGTCATTTTCCTTCACCATCTTGAGGCATTGCTGTGCTGATTTTCTGCCTTCCCTACTGTGGCTTAGAAGCTGCTGCTATTCTGATTCCTGCTCCTTTGTGTGGGACCGGTTTTGTCCTTCCACTTAGAATCTTTTTATGTCTAGTGTTCTGAAATTTCCTAAATTGTAGGTCTTTATTCATTATGCTAGCCTCTCAGTGGGCTCTTTCAACCTGAAAATCTTAGGATATTTTCTTCCGATGTTCTTTGGAAATTTTTCTTCTATTATTTTGTGTTCTTTCTTTTGGAAATTGCTATTAAGAATTAGACTACTTCCTAGATTGATCCTTTAGTTTTCTGATTTTTTTTTTTTTTACTTTGAAGTGTTTGTTCTGCCTTCTAGAAAATTTCTACAACTGTACCTTCCAACTTTCATCGAATATTTAATTTCTGCTATCATTTAAAAAGCTTTTAAGAGTTTTTTTCTTATTGTGTGATTATAATAGTTGTTTCCACGGATGCATTGTCTTAACCTAAACATACCATTTTTCTTCTGTTTTGTGATTTTTTTAAATGTTTTCTTCTCTTACTTGATTTCACTGTTTCTTTTGAATTCCCTTTTGTTCCTCTTAAAATTTCTGACTTTCATGTTAGAAACTTTCCTCAAATGCCCAATAATCTTCTGTTATACATTTATAATAAAATAGAATCTCAGCCAGGTGCAGTGGCCCACGCTTATAACCCTAACACTTTGGGAGACCAAGGCAGGAGGATTGCTTGAGGCCAGGAGTTCAAGGCCAGCCTGAGCAACATAGTGAGATCCTCACTCTACAGTGGGCGTCACTGTATAAAATGTTGGCTGACTTTCATTGGGGAATTTCTAAATGTCAGTTTCTGAGGTTCTTTCCTCTTGGGTCAGTCAAATTCTGCAAAAAGAAAGCCCCTAATTTCCTGCTGAGGAGTTGAGCAGAGGGAGGAAGGCTCCCTGTCCAGTCTGTAGACTTTTTGCCCATCCCATTTGCAGTGCTGACACCTCATCCTGCTGTGTCTGAGTCAGAAACTGTGGCTCATTTCTCCTGTGAGTAAACCCCAGGGTTCTACATAGGCCCAACTAAGGGATCATGGCATTTTCTGGAGGTTGGTGAGAAGTAATTCAACCATTACACCAACCTACATCAGCCTTTTACATCCGTTTTCCTATCTGCAGACATCATCTGAGAATCTAGTAGCTTTAGTAAGCACTGTTTGGATGAGTCAATAACTCCCTATTATTCTACCCGAAGAAAAAGAGAAGTACTAGTACCTTAAGAAGGCAATTTAGAAGAGATGCAACTTAATGCCCAGCCCTCTGTCTTTTGGTCACTATTTTTGTTATAATTGGGAAAGACTTAGTAACGATACTAAAAGTAGCTTGTTTTTTTGTGTTTTGGGGTTTTTTTTTTAAAACATTCTCACTTTGATGCCCATGGTAGAGTGTTGTGGCTTCATAGCTTACAGCAACTTCAGACTCTTGGGCTCAAGAGATACTCTTGCCTCAGTCTCACATTGTCACCATGGATAGAGTACAATGGTGTCATTACAGCTCACAGCAACCTCAAACTCTTGGGCTCAAGCCACCCTCTTGCCTCAGCCTCTTGGGTAGCTGGGACTCCAGGACCCTGTAGACCCAGGGATTACAGGTTTTTAGAGACAGAGTCTCACTCTTGCTGAGGCTGGTCTCAAACTCCTGAGCTCAAGCAATCCACCTGCCCTGGCTTCCCAGAGTGCTAGGATTACATGCGTGAGCCACGTGCCTATCCTAAGACTAAAAGTAGCTTTAATGGTAGGAAGCTAATTAACTCACAAGAGGTCCCTAGGTAGGGTACTTCTATGTGAGTTCAATGGTCCAGCAGTGCCCTTAAAGACACAAGTTCTTTCCAGTTTTCTGTTCTTTCACCCTCTGCTTATTGTCTTTATTCTCACCCTCAATCCCTCAGCCTCAGAACGGCTGCCTTGGTTTCAGGCATGACATGAAAACAGGCAACTGGAGGAAGAGCTGAGTCTCCCCTCACGAAGTTTTTATTATGGAGGAAAATCTTTACCAGAAGCCGTGCCCCCACCCAGCCCCCAGAAAACTTCTAGTCCCCGTTGGCAAATGGTGGGTCATATGTCGATACCTCTTCTGGTTACTTACCAGGGACAGGAATTATGACTGACTTAAATACCCATTGTGATTCACCCCTGAGGACAGGAGAGGGCCGGGGTATCCACTTGTGCAGAGCAGGGTGGACACCAGACACCAGAACCAAATTAGGGCTTTTCCAGCAGAGTAGGGTGGGAGGCTGAGTTGGAAAGGGTATTGGGTAAGCACTGCCTAGAATTTAGAGTGTTACGGTATTGGGAAAAAATAAGTAAAAAATCTTTGTTGTAGTTAGGCATGGAGAGGCATGTGCCAGTGGTCCCAGATACTTGGGAGGCTGAGGTGAGATGATTGCTTGAGGCCAGGAGTTTGAAACAGCCTAGGCAGCATAGCGAGACCCATCTCAAAAAAAAAAAGTCTTTCTTTATAAAGCTTAGTTTTCACTGAGATTGTTATAAATCATTTTGCATAAATATGTGAGGAGTGGCTGATTTTCTAGATCTTTTTTGAAAATGGTTAATATTTTATATGTAAAAGTCAGGGTTTTTTTTGAAAACTAATTGAATGGTCTATTTATTTGTCAGCTATGGTACATAAGTGTAGTCATGTTTCAAGAAAAATCACACGTGCCTTTTCCCTATAGTTTTCACAACAGTCCTCTTCTGTGGACTCTGTTTTACACATGAAGAAACTAAGGCTTAGTTAGGTTGAGTAGGCTGACCGACTTGCTCAAGGTCAGAAGTCAGTGGCAGAGCTAGTATGTGTATTAGACCCAAATCTGTCCCGTTCTAAAGCGCAGATTATTCTATTGTATCTGTCTATTTCTTTTCAGCTCTATATTGATAATCATTGTAGTCATATTTATCTCAAAAAGGGTGATAATGCATAGGTGTGTTTCACATTTGTATTTGGCTTTTATTTTTATGTATTTATTTATTTTGAGACAGAGTTTCACTCTATCCTCGGTAGACTGCTGTGTATTTGGCTTTTAAAAAGAATGAGTGAAGGCCGGGCACAGTGGCTCATACCTGTAATCCTAGCACCCTGGGAGGCCAAGGCAGGTGGATTGCCTGAGCTCAGGAGTTCAAGATTAGCCCAAGTAAGAGCAAGACCCCCATCTCTAAAAACTAGCCGGGCGTTGTGGTGAGTGCCTGTCGTCCTAACTACTCAGGAAGATGAAGCAAGAGGACTGATTGAATGAGACTTTGTCTCAAAAAAAAAAAAAAAAAGGAGTGAAGTAAATACTGAACAAGGTGTTTTGCCAACAGTCTATGAGCATATGGTAAAAGCAGATGTTCTGGCTTAGTGATACCAGGCTTAGTGTTGGGAGTGATTCCTCTAAGGCCTGCAGGACCAGGATCAACTGTCAAAGGGCTGCGGAGGCTGTGGGAAGGACAGTCCAGGGCAAAACTCAGTGACTTCTGAGAAGCTAATATGTATGTAGAAGCAGGGTTCTTTCTTCTTCTAGAACCTTTCTCTTGGACCTTCTTTCTATCTTCATGTTTTTGTACTGGAATAAATTCAGAGTTAATTTTATGTCTAGTTTTAACTAAAAAAAAAAAAAGTAGACCTTTATCAAGCAGTTTTTTTCTTGAAACATTTTCAGTAGTTTAAGGCTAGGGAAAAGATATATCCATGCATATTTTTCACTTCGTTGTTGTAATTCTTTGTGCAGTGGCTAAATAAATAAATAAATAGAACCAAGAAAGCAAAATCAAACAGATGGCGTTTGGGGAGAGTGAATGCCCGAAGTACGGCGAAAACAACTAGGTTAATGTAGATTTTGTTGTTATTGTTTTTCTTCTTTTTTCTTGAGTACCCCAAAGTGAATGTCATTGCAAAGGTGGATTCATTTCCAAGGAGATCTTGGTTCAGTGGCTTCTTCTGAATTCCTGAGCATTCTTGTTGACCATCTAAATCAAAGTGCCCAGGCACATTGCACAGAGACCCAGACATCTAAATAGCTTGTAAATAACGCTCTGAATCAGAGAGCTATTCTAGACTGAGCTGGCTCCATCAGCAGATCCCTGCTTTCCACCTACATCCATAATTCCTCTGGACCCATTATTTCATCCATCCCTTTGTCTAGCACCTACAATCTGCCAAGTCCTAGGCAGTTAACTAACTAAGCCACTCACTTAAGACCATACTTCAGGCTCGGCGCCTGTGGCTCAAGCGGCTAAGGCGCCAGCCACATACACCTAAGGTGGTGGGTTCGAATCCCCAGCCCGGGCCTGCCAAACAACAATGATGGCTGCAACCAAAAAATGGCCAGGCACTGTGGCGGGTGCCTGTAGTCCCAGCTACTTGGGAGGCTGAGGCAGGAGACTCACTTGAGCCCAGGAGTTGGAGGTTGCTGTGAGCTGTGATGCTACAGCACTCTACCCAGGGGGATAGCTTGAGGCTCCGTCTCAAAAAAAAAAAAAAAAAGACCATACTTC